>APFE030145554.1:0-27017 GCA_000404065.3 Pinus taeda | reverse complement strand
GGAAGCTGCTGAAACTGAAGCTGCAACTGTAGAAGTGAAGTTTCACCTACGTGGACTAGAATATCTCCTCATTTGAACTACACTATAGGTTCATCTAAATCTCCTCTGAAAGCCACAACTTTTGGTGGTGGAATCAAGCTGATCTGATGGTCGGTTTGTGAGATATCATCTGCCCTAGTTTGATGATGAAGCTGCTAATGTTGATGCTGCTAATCTAGGGTTTGCTACTACTGACATAAATCATATTTCTTGCACTATTTCTCTCTGCTGAATTATTGAAGATAAAAGAATATTTGATCAAAGGGTTTCCCCACACATTGTGGGGTTTGTCCTTGGCTAGCCACCACATCCTTGTGTCTCTTGTCTTGGCTTGTTTTCTGTCGATCGTTTAATGTTCTATCTACACTTTACTTATGTACATGTGATTGCTAATCTGTGGAATATAATCAGGAAAATAAGTAAACTGTTATAAGCATATAACATACCATAAATTAACATGGGATCAGAGCTAAGGTGAAGACAAAGCCCGAGCAAGAGCAAGAGCAATCACCAAAGAGAAGAATGGAAAGGCTATCCTAAAAGAAATATGGGGTCCTCAACGCTCTTTCCTACCAAAGACAAGCTTCGTGAGAAAGCTGACTATCATGGATGGAAGATGTATATCGATCTAATCCTAGAAGATCAAGGAGTGTTGGACCATGTAAGAGGCAATATTGTTGAGCCTCCATCAAATGCATCCACTGCTGCCTGGAACAAATGGAAAAATGGAGAAGTCAAAACAAAGAAGATCATCCGAGACTCTATCAACAAGCACTTGGTGGTCTACATCTCTGATCTGAACATCTCCAAGGAAATCTACTATAGACTAGTGAGTTTATTTAAAGTTAATGATGTAAATCAAGTTTTGTTTCTTAGAAATAAACTGAGGGAAATCAAGAAGGGTAAATATTAGAGTATGCAAGCATACTTCTTAAGAATCACCGAGATCAAGAACGATCTCTTATCTATTAAGGAGATTATTACTGACAGAGAAATGGCACTCACGACTCTTGGAGGATTACCATCCGAGTGGTATATGTTCAAGACTACTCTTTTGAACAATAATAATTCCTGGTTTCAAGGAATTAATGGCTAGATGCATTCAAGGAGAAACAAGGGTAGAAGAGCAAGAAAAGCCCATGCCTAAAGGTCCTCTTGCTGCCTTTTCTTCTCATGCTAAGAAAATAAATAATTTTGGGACTAAATCAAAAGGAAAGGCTAGACCTAAGGGTGGAAGAAAAGGAAGATGTTACATCTGCGATAAAGTAGGTCACTATGAAAGGGAGTGCCCTGATAGAAAGGACTCACACTGGGATGATGATAAAAATCCCTCTGATGGAAATCAAAGGAATGACAAATTCAATAGAAAAGGTAAGAGGAGAACTGGGAATCAAGGAAGAGGACAACCTTTCAAGAAGGCTAGAAATTCTAGGATGTATCAAATGCAACTGACCTCTGAAGGAACCTGGTTTCCATCTCGGAAATGGAAGACAAAGGCCACAAGGTAACCTTCAGTGATGGCAAGGTATGTGTATCGAAAAATAATGTTAAAGATGCCTTTACTCTTGGGTTTCGTGTTGATTCATTATATCAGGTCGATGGAAGTCCGCTAGGTGTCATGTCTTATGACACATCTCTTTAGTCTGAGCTTTGGCATCAGAGGTTTGCCCATCTTCATTATAAAGCTCTACTCAGTGTAAGACAAATGGTGACAGGGATGCCCGAATTCCAAGTAGAGAAAGAAGGTGTATGTCTAGGATGTGCCGAAGGAAAGCTAAAAAGGGGACCATTCCCCTCAAGCCAAAGCAAGACCTCTGATATATTACAGTTGGTTCACTCAGGCATATCTGAGGTTGGCATTAAGAGGGAGACTAATACACCACATACTCTTGATCAGAATTGTGTGGCGGAAAGGAAGAACCGCATGATTATGGAAGTTGTCTGGGCCATGCTACATGATCAAAGACTTTTAAAGTTTCTATGGGTTGAAGCTGCAAACACTACCGTATATGTACAAAATTGATGCCCTCATCAAGCATTGGGTTCCAAGACTCCTGAAGAAAAGTTCACCGCAAGGTGGACAATCTTCCGACTTTGGGGAGATCTCAAGAAGCCGACACCAGGGAACCAAAAGAAAAGGATGATGAATAAATTCCTGATGTAGAAGAACCCTTGGATCTGATTGATCCTCCTCCATATGAGCCTTCCTCTTCTAGTAAGAGGCCTTCATGGCTTAGGGGGCTACTTGATGATGCTGAAGGACATGGTGCACCCCGAGGAACCTTTCGTGAAAGTAAGAAACCTAACAGGTATCAGGGATACCTGACCATCATGAGCACAATCATGCAAAATGAGCCTTCATCATTCTCAGATGTCGTCAAGCATCAAGTATGGAAGGATGTTATGACCATAGAATATGAGTCTATTATGGAGAATGATGTCTGGGAAGTAGTTCCCAGAACCCAAGACAAGACAATTGTCACTTCTAAATGGCTTTACAAGATAAAGCATGCAGCAGATGGAAGTTTGGAAAAGTATAAGGCTCATTTTGTTGCTCGTGGTTTCTCCCAGAAGCAAGGTATAGACTATGATATTTGCACTTGTTGCCAGATATACGACCATATGCTTGATCATAGCCCTTATGGCTTCACAAGGATGGAACCCACATCAGACGGATGTCAAGATCACATTCTTTCATGGTTCAATCAAAGAAGAGGTCTATGTGGAGCAACCCAAAGGATTTGAGATTTATTATTGAAATTCTCATGTATGCAGGTCGAAGAAGGTTCCCTATAGGCTGCGGCAAGCACCCCGAGCATGGTATGAGAGGATCAATAGCTACTTGATGAAGCTGGGATTCACTAGGAGTGAAGCCGATCCTAACCTTTACTTTAAGGTTGAATATGAAAAACCTCTCAGACTGGTGCTATACGTTGTTGACCTCTTTCTAACAGGTGCATACCCTCTCATTCACTTCTTCGTCTTATGCTATTTCTTCTATCACAGCTGACCATTATTGTTTTGTATCTACCTGTCTGAATCCTATCTCCTTGGCTTTCTTATTGAAGCCAGCCCCCCTCTATCTCATGCACCCCACCATCTTTCCTAGAGGTGACCTTCTCTGCTCAATCCTCTAACTCAAAACTAGGGACTTTCTCACACTCATACCACCTCAGATCTCATTCTTGGTCAAAGCCACTTGAACCTATTGGCATTCGTATCATATCCCTTCCCATCCCTCCCAAACCTCCCTGGGGAAAACCCTCCTCCCTCTCTAAGGCCAAACATCAGGCGGATATGGAGTTCATTGCAGGTTTCCAATTAGCTATTGACCATGTTCTTAGAGCACAGAACACCCTGGTATCCTCTCCCTCATGAAGCTGCTCTCCTTGAATTGTTATGGATTAGCTAGTCCTAAAAAAAAATTAGCATTTCAGAGGCTCCTAAGCATTGAACGGGTGGATTTCATTTTTCTTTAGGAGACATTGGGATTAGTAGAATCCATCACTCACCTCCTTGAATCCATTCTTCTTAGATGACATTTTCATACCCTAGATGTACACGGGAGATCCAGAGGCATTGTGATGGGGTTCAACCCTATGAATATCAAATTATGTAAGATTTGGGGGGGATCGAGTTATATTGGGGCAGACATCTATTCATCTAACTTAGGTATTGACATAAGATTAATCAATGTTTATGGCCCATGCCAAAATTGGGGCTCGTTCTGGGAACAATTGCTTAGCTCTAGTCTTCTGCAAGTGGATAATCTTTTTTTCTTTTTTCCACTGGAAAAATCATAATATTTCATTATAATTGAAAAATTACATGTTGTAGATGCCTTTCGGCATATGCTGCGTTGGCCTTTTAGCCATTGTGAGCCATAATCTAAAAAGGTGCTTAGTTTTTGTCAAAAAAAGATGCATATATCATCCATCACCACACAGGGTGTTTGGTTTTCAAAAAATAAGAACACAAGTAACGATGTACAAATGGGGGAAAAGTCAAGATTTTCGCCCTTTTTTCTTCTCAACCTTTCTCCACCCTCCATGAGATTTGTTGGAGATATAAGTGTTAGCGCTATATCAGTCACAGGTTTGGGATTGTCTTTATTAGAATATGATGTGTCTGAGATGTGTTGACGTTTTGATCTGCTCATATCCATTGTTTCTAGTATCCTTGCCGCCTGTATGTCTATAGGTTCTTGTGGATTTATGTCTTCTACTTTTGGTTCTTTGTTCATCTGATTTGTCTCATTGGGGGTTACATATTCCTCCTCTTCTTCCTCCTCTTCATCCGAGAGTGGTGGAGGAAATTGCCATCCCTTGGATTGTTTCCCCATCTTTTTCTTCCTACGAGTGTCTTTTTTGGTTGTTGGACATATGCTTTCTAGGTGTCCTGTTTTTCAGTAGGTTTTGCATCTGAATGTTTTGTTTTCATAATCTAAAATCTGTGACCAGTACCTCTGTCTATGCTTCATTTGAATTTGGTCTGGCAAGCCTTTGTTGAGGTCTACTTCCACACATATTCGTGCATAAGTGTAGATTCTTTCCTCCAGTCTTTGGGTGTCCATTTTGATGTAGCATCTGATAGTATTACTGATTCCTGCGAGTACTTGTTGACTCCAGAGGTGTAATGGGAGATTGTGCAATCACACCCAAACTAGCATCTTAGAGACAACCATTGTATTGGCATCATCTGGGAACCATGGTGTGATGAAGAGTCCTGTGGATCCCTAGAACCAAGGTCCTTCCTATATTACAAAGTCTCTAGCCTCTACTGTAGGAAATTTCACTATAAAGAACCCCTTGGAACAAAGATGTATTTCACATTGTGTAGTCTAGTTTGTGAAGATCCAATGAAATAGATGAACCGGTTTGGGCCAAAAACAATTGAATCTACATATTATTGCTTGTCTTTCATATATAGTGCAGTGCTCATCTGTTTATCGTATATCTATGCTATATTCTGGGGTATGGTTCAATTGTTCCACAATGTATGGCCTTGCATCCATACCTGTTTGACTTGGTGCTGCTTTGGCTGTGTTTTTCCCTTGAAGAATTTTTTTGTAGGATATACTTCCTTTTTTTTTCCCCTGATGTGTTCCTGTAGTTTTTGTACCAGTCCCACTTCCCTCCCCCCTGTAGGGATTTCTGTTGTTGTCTGTCACACCCCCTCTTATTCTTAGATTGAGAATTATTGTTGACAAGGGTGTGATTTTGTATTCCTTGAGGTAATTTGTGTCTGGAGTACTCTGCCCCCATGAATCAAATTTTGTGTTCTGGTGGGATATCCAAATTTTTGCAGTATAAGATTATGTAGTTACTTTACAGATTCAGTTTCTTTTACCCAAAGTAATTGTGTTTTTCTGGCAAGGGTTTTGACAAAAACTTGGAAATGGTGGGTACTTACCGGGGATCCAGATCTTGTTGCGAAGATGTTGTTCTTCAAAATATGTATAGATTTGTTTATAGAGTGGTAGGCGCTATTCCCTGGCTTCTCTGCACTTTTCCCCATCAAAATGACCGGATTGGACCTCAACTTGGTGCAAATGCCCTGCAAATGCTTGGATCCCACATTGTCTGTAACACAGTCCAACATCTGTGTGTATTGCTCCAGCAGATCACATAATCTCTTGTCACAGTCAAACTTCATCTCGGCCTTACTTCCTTCAACTGCTTCTTCAGGAACTTCTTGAAGGCTATCCTCTTCGTTTTCTTCCACAATGTTGCCGGCAGAAGGTAGCGCGGGGTGATTTTTCTTAAAGACCAAAGAAGGCCATTTAGCGGTGCTCTAAGTGATCAAACAAGAGTCTAGATCGGTGATCCTCGTGAACCAGGTATTGCCGCTCCTTCTATTATCGGTGGCAGCCTCGGGTGCCTTGACAGCAGCGGGTGCATGGCATCCAGTATGCGGGTAGTCATATGGGTCATGTTCCTGCATCCCAAGCAGGTGGTGCGAAGCTTGCCACCTGCGCCACCGCCTTCATATGGTCATCGATCCTCCTCCTTCACCATGTGCAAGCAGATAATCTTATTCTAGGAGGAGACCTTAATTTCTCAATTAGATATTCTGAATCATGGGGCCATAATGCACAAATTGATTTTCTATCAGACTTCTTCAAAAATATATTGGAGGACCATGGCCTTATTGATATTCCATCTGCTAGACTACAACCCACGTAGAGGAACAAATGGACTAGGGAGGCTAGGCTGGCTAGAAGACTAGATAGCTTCCTCCTTAAAGAATGACTTCAGGGAATGGGGTGTAACTATAGGCAATGGATTGGATCGAGGGGCTTATTTAATCACTCGCCCATATACCTTGAAATTAGTGGAGGTGTGAACAAGACAAAAGCGCCATATAAGTTCAATGTAACATGGTTAAAATATGTTGACTACATTAAGCTTGTTACTGATTACTCGAAGTCCCATCCTCCTGCCATAGGAGGGAACATAGCAAAAAGATTTGCCCACAATTTAAGAAATCTGAAGAAACTATCCAAAAGATGGGCTCACAACAAGAGACTGATGGATGATCAAACCTTGAGAAGCGTTGAAGCTGAGATAGATTCTATGGAAGATGAGCATGGAAGGGCATATATATATCCTGAGCATAAGGAGAGGCTCACTATGTTTGGTCTAAAATGCGGATGAAAATTAGATTTCAATTAATGTTAACCCAGGAAGGTAAACTTAGAAGTACCACCTATAGGTCTAGAAAGACTTCTAATTTGTCTGAGATCTATTGGTTCTCTTACAATAACACATTCGACAAGATCTCTTACAATAAGTAAACAAACTAGAGATATTCCTAATTTGTTGGAGATCTTAAGGTTCCCTTACAAGAACACATGAATTTTAAGATTTCATCCAACAACTAAACAAACTAGAGGGATTCCTAATTTGTCGGAGATCTTATGGTTCCCTTACAAGAACATATGAATTTTAAGATTTCTTCCAAAAACTAAACAAACTAGAGAGATTTCTAATTTTTCGGAGATCTTATGGTTCCCTTACAAGAACACATGAATTTTAAGATTTTTTCCAACAATTAGAATATCTAACAAGAACTTAAAAGCTAAAATGAAATAAAAACATAAATTAAATTATACCTAAAATAAGCATGCAAGTGAGGCCATGGTGGCCCTCCATAACTCCACAAGCACACCACTTCAAAGGAGACTCAAATGTAGAAGCAACAAAATCAAAGTATGATTCTTTATTTCAAAATCTCCATCATGATGGACAAACCAACTCTAAGATTACAAATGGAACTCTAAGATTACAAATGGAATTCTAAATTACAAATGGAGGAGATTGTACTCTCATTTATACAATGGGATGAGGTAACAAACTCATAATGATGATCCACTAATATCTCTTTAGTTCCATACATCTCTCAACCATCCAGACACATAACCCCCTTTTGTCCTTGATCTTCTCCATGAGATCATGATCTTCTCCATGAGGCTTATCTTATCAAATTCGAATTTGATCATTCAAGGCCACATAAAAGTGTCTTGGAAGCTTCCTTTGTACCTACACATGTCACAAAACAATCCACTTTCCATATATGAAGTAAAATATATTATTATCTAATATCTAATCAAGAATTTCTCTTAAAAATGCTTGAAAATAAATAATATTTGGAAGATATAAATGAGACCCATAAATGATGAACAATTGGGAAAATGAAGTGACATGGTAGTGAATAATGAGTGATATAATGGAAGCATAGGTGAAAAATGTATGGTAATGAGTGATATTTGTATGACATTTTGAAGCCCAACACACTACCCTAGTAGCGCAAAGGGACAAAATTATAAAAGACAGAGAAGAATCATGGAGGTTACGAAGCAGAGCCATTTGGATACTAGAAGGTGATGATAACACAAAATTCTACCATAAGTTCACCAATGGATGAAAAGAAATCAATGCCATTTGGAATTTGAATAATGAATAGGGCATCAGAGTAATTTCCTTTCTGCACTTAGCCTCCCTCGGTACATCTCATTTCAAGCAGCTCTACAACCCCCCCCAACTGCATCGCTGGCTGAAATCATCATAGTGACACAATTGTTTCCCCAGTTTGTTGATCAGCAGGATGTTGTGGATATCAATAAGGATGTTACATTGCAGGAGCTTGAAGCCACTGAAATGGTTCAAGAAAGACAAGAGCCCTGGACCAAATGGATGGACAGTCGAGTTCTATATTGATTTTTTCGAAATCCTCGGAGAATACCTTCTCAAGGTCATTGAAGAATGTAGAATCTCTGGGCGAATGTACAAGGCCTTCAACTCCACCTTCATTGCACTCATCCCAAAATATTACAACCCTGGCTCCTTCGATGAATTTCGTCTCATCTCCCTCTATAATTGTATTTATAAGATCATAGCCAAAATCATAGCAAATCACCTATGTCCCATTCTATCCTCCCACATTTCCTCTGAACAATTTTCTTTCCTTCAGAATCAATAGATTCATGAAGCTGTAGGAACTGCTCACGAGGTATTACAATCCATTCAGATGAAGAAATTGAAAGGTATGATACTCAAAGTAGATTTCTCCAAATCTTTTGATCGTGCTAGCTGGTTATATATTAGAATTCTCTTAACTCATCTCAATTTCCCCTTAGAGTTCATAAATTGGATTATGTGTTGCATAACAAATATATATTTATGTGTCCTTATTAATGGATCAACATCCCCATTTTTTCATTCGGAAAGGTGCCTCAGGCAAGGATGCCCTCTCGCCCCTCTATTGTTTTTTCTCATCATGGAGGGACTTAGCAGACTCATCTTAGAATACCACAGGATGTGGAGATTATAGGGTATCACGATCACAGATAATTTCATACTAACCCATCTTCTCTTTGTTTATGATGTACTTCTCTTCCTTAATGGAGGCATTGGGGACCTGACAATCTGCAAAACATCATGTCCATTTTAAGAATAGCAACGAGAATGGAGATCAACACCATAAAGTCCACCATCACTGCTTCAATCTGCTCACCGCATGAAATATAGTATGCTCTCCACAGATTCCCATTCACTCTCCAAAATTTGGATGATGGTCTTAGATATCTCGGATACAGGTTAAAGCGTCATTGTTACAAGATTTCTAATATGGCTAGTCTCCAAGCTCGAGAGAAGACTAAACATTTGGCACCATAAATATCTCTCCAGAGGGGGACGTTTAGTCCTTATAAAAGTCGTTCTCAAAGCCACACACGTATATTGGATGTCCATAGCATGGATTCCTAGGAGTATACTCACCAGAATTCAAAATCTCTACTGCAGATTCCTTTGGAAAGGCAAACAGATAGGAAGAATTTTTTCCTGGGCTAGATGGGAGTTACTTGCTCTACCAAAGAAATGGGGAGGTTGGGGAATTAAGAGACAGGACCATTTTTCAACTACTCTGGTTGCTAAGTTGGGATGGTAGTTGGTCACCTCATGCAATATATGGACAAGGGTGGCCTATTCGAAATACATCTTCCCCCACAACATGATGGATTGGATCAGACAACCCAATAGGAACAAGAGTGGGGGGGGGGGGGAGCTATTCTATACCTCTTTGATACACATTTCTTTAAAATTTAAATGGGTTTGGGAAGGGGCACAAAAAACTATGCTAAGCTCATTACCCTCAGATATCTCCTTCATTTCGCCGTGGAAAAACATTGCAAGAATATCCAAATTTTTGGGGACTCAAAGAATATTATCAACTAGATAAACAATACATCTATTTGTCATGCATATACTCTGAGACCCATTCTGGAAGAGGCACACAGATTCATTGCACATTTTGATCACTTTGTTTGTTGCCACATATATAGGGAATGCAACGATATTTTTGATCAGCTATCCAAGGAAGCTGCGAACCAACCACATGGTACATGGATGATACAGGAGCAGAGGGACGATGATCATTATCAATACTACCATCGCCCATACATGGACTATAGAGCATAATTGAGCTCGGAGGGGCTTGTATTTACATGGTTATATTTTTTGTTGCATAATTTATTAGTACATATGTATATCTCGGTTATATTAGCTATATATATTAGCTAATAAAAAATTGTACTCCCTGCATGGAGTTTTTTTTTTTTTTGAAATTTTTGAAAAATTGTTCTCGCTGCGTGGAGCCACATAGACCTATGATATATTTTTTGATGGGTGAATAGCCTCACTATGTAGCATATGTGACTCAGCATCTACAATATGTAATTTTCTTACTATCAATGAAAATTACAATTTTTCCTTGGGGAAAAAAATAAAATTAAATATGGTATAAATAAAAAAATATATATATATGATATATATATATATAGATAATATATATATATAATATATAATATATATAATATATTATATATATATAATATAAATAAACATTATGTTATAAATATTTTTACCTTTTTATAAATTATAAAACTATATTATAATATATAATAATCATCTGTTCTGTCATGTTTTTCAACATATGAGGCATTTATATATGGAATTGGGGCATGCAATTTATTTAATCTTCGATTCGTTCGTGGTTGGTGGGTTTTACAATTGGTGTTTGGAAATTGTTGAAGCTAGCCTCAGCTCATTGAGTAGCCTAGCCTTGCCTAAATATTCGACGCTCAATGGGGAAACAACACCCACTGCAGCTAGAATACTTCTTTTTCGTGACAGGGCTTCAACTTTAGCTTTGTCCACAACATGAGGAGGATGATATCATATGCCCCCTTTTCCATTTATTTCCATTTTCTTGGTATTTTTCTCTTGTAGGATTATCAACCTTCCAACTTCCTTGGGATTCATCGCCTCTACCTCTCTTTAGTCCCTTCCATGCTTCGGTCTCTAGCCTCATGGCTTCTCTACTCATGCCCCCTATTGGTCTCTTGAATCCATCTGAGTCAACCCACATTTCTCTCAGAATTATCTCAGATCGCCTCTCCTCCTTTTTTCTGTGCTCTCTCACCCCCACTGGGCTCCAAAGGTGATTCTTTTCTTGACCCTCTATGGCTTGAAGTTTACATCTCTCATGCTTTAAACATATTGCCTTTGTTGGTCCAAGATGTCAGTTTCACATGATGATTATTCCTCTAGCTGCATCCCCCCATCTATATCCCGACAATATGGAGCCTCTTTGGCACTTGTCTAGCTCCTTCACTCCTCTCCTTGGAGTCTAATTTTTCTAGCCTCTCAAATCTCGTTTTCATGTCATGCTAGTGAGCTCGAGTGCATAGAGGGGTTCCTTACTACCAAGGGAGGGCCCACAGGTGAAATGTGAGAATGCATCATCGCTTGGAGGATACAACCATAAAATATTGAGACCTCACCCTAGGTTTTATACATGAAGAACTGACCCATGTTCAGGGAGAGGGATCTACTCAAAGGCCTCATCTCTCGTACATAGAATTTCTTGTAGAGCTGGCGAATTGGGTTCCTGATACTGGTCACACTCAGGGTAGGTACAACAAATACATGCAAGTATTCAAACTATAGTGGCACATGAAATTCTTACTAGGTTGAGTTTTTTTTTATCACCAAGAGCACCGAATAAATACTCTTCACTCTTTCAAACACCTGCATTCGCATATAAAGGACCTAGATCGTAGAATGGAGTGTATAGAGTATCATCTTTCAATCCTAGCCCGATCTAGGGGAATAGCTAAGGATGACAAAGATCCATCCAGGTTGTTTCTATTGGATCAAACCCGTCTTCCTAATAGTATATCATGATTTTTTCATATTGGTATTTTGTTTTTGACTTTTTCCTTTAGCTAGTTATCCCTTAACTATGTTACGAAAGTTTATTCTTGGTGATCTTCAAGTGTCTACTGTGAGAAACTGACCTTGAAAATCCAACATTTCTATGTAATTTCTAGATTTGCAAGTAATACTATTCACCCCATCTATATATATACATATATAAACTGTGGATATAGAAATATGTAAACATTAAATAATGAGTATTTTGTTATATTATTTATAAACATTATTTATATAATTTAATTTATTTATTTTTTATAAAATATTTTATATAAACATTAAATTGTATTTTATTAATATTGAATTTAAATTAAATTTAAATTATTATAAAAGTATTATAATAAATTGATATAATATTTTAATTCTATATAAATATTTTTTTTTTCACAAGTATAATATTGTATATTTCATATGAAGAATATACATACACTTTTAATACTATTAATATTGTTGACATTCATCATATTATTTGTGAGAATTGAAGCTAGGTGGAGTGAATTCCATTGTTTCCTTCAACCTACCCTAATTAGCAATGATATGCAAACTTTATTATTAAATATTATATATAGGTTTTAACCTCGTGTATACTATTATATATATATATATATATTATTATATATATATATATATATATATATTATTAAATATTGAGTGTTACAAATAAATTATATGTTATTAAAAATATTTAATATTATTAGATACAGATTTACAATTAATAAAATAACAAATTTAAAATACAAAAATATAAATGCATATATATAAATCAATTAATCATTTAAATACAATTTTTCAATGCAAAGTCACTACCAATTTATATAAAAACAAATATAATCATTGCCAAACTTGTGTGGAGAGAGAGAGTGGGGAGAGGGGTGTAAAGAAAGAGTGGGTGGGAGGGTGTCAGAGAGAGAGAGAGAGGGCAGGGAAGGGGGTGAGAGGGTGTAGAGAGAGTGTGTGTTTGTGTGCGTATTGTGAGATTGCTAAGAATTTGAGATATAATCTTTGTATCTACATATTTATAGAAAGAACTTCTCTTAGCTTCAAGGATTATAAATTCTCTGGCTTCCCCTCTCACTTCTAGCCTATTATACACTAAGCTTATTACTCCCCAAACTCCGTCTTTTATTTTATTTTAAATTACATACAATATGTCAACCACATTCATTCTAAATATATAGATATAAAAGAAACCCAAACAATAAATGTTATACACAATCCTCCATGCACATCAAATTTCCATTAATACATGAATATATATCAAATGTTGTAAACATAAAAACATTAAACATATTTTTTTTTTATTATTGCAAAAAAATAAACATCAAATTGATATCACTCATAACAAAGATAAAAAAAAATAGATTTCTTTATTTATATTTTACTTTTTTATTAAATAAATATTTTATGTACAACATTAAATTATATTAATTTAAGTATTAAATATTTAAAAATGTATAAATATACGGTATAATATTTTAATAAAAAACATTTTTTAAATTCAAATTTTAATTACAATAGACCTTTATTGTTTAAACATATAGCTTTACTTACATTTATATAAATAATAAATATTTTATTTTGTCCCTAACAAATATAGGTTAGCTCAATCTAGTTGGCAATAGTTCATAAAGTTTTGAAGTGTATTACACTCTAAGAAAATTAGATCATACCTATCCTAATATTGTTAATATTGATTAGACCATATCTATTTAATTAACATTTTTAAGAAATTATATATATTATATCTATATCATATCGATATATATTATATATATATATTATATAATATATATATATATTAACTTTTTAAATAATATATATAATTTAAATAAGAAATATTTTATTAATATTGAATTAAATTATTTAAAAGTTATTACAATTAAACCAATATAAAATTTAAACATTTTTTTCACAAGTATAATGTTGTTTATTTCATATGAAGAATATATGTATATTGTCAATATTGTCAACATCTATCATGTTATTTACAAGAATTGAAACTAGGTGAGGTGGATTCCTTTCTTTCCTTCCAACCATTCAAAATAATCCTAATTAACAATGATATTATATAATATTATATTGATATTAAATTAAATCTAATTTAGTTTAAACAATGTTATTAAATATTGTAGCCCCAAGGGATAGCTCAATTGGTAGAGCCCTCCTTGCTAAGTACCCCTTATTGGGAGGCCATGAGGTCAAATCTATTCCATGCCCTTGGGTTTAGGCCACACACTGACCCCAACCATGATTGCCTTAAAAAAAATTGTTTGTAAATATTGAAATTGTTATTAAATAATGAATTTACAATTAAATGCATATGATTATATCAATATTAATATTAATAAAAATATAATTGAACAATTAATAAAAATACAAATTAAAATTAAATACAAAAATATAAATGCATATCATACAAATTAAATATAATCATTTAAATACAATTACTTGCCTTAAAAAAATGCTATTAAATATTAAATTTACAATTAAATGCATATGATTATATAAATATTAATATTAATAAAAATATTATTGAACAATTAATAAAAATACAAATTAAAATGAAATACAAAAATATAAATGCATATCATACCAATTAAATATAATTATTCAAATGCAAATCATACAATTATATAAATCAAATATAATCATTCCCCAAAGTGTGTGTGTCAAATATAATCAGTGCCCAAAGTGTGTGTGTGGGGAGATGCAATTCACATTCACTATAAATACAAACATTAAATAAAACTATAACAACAAACTTTATCATACACACTCATAAACGAAGTAAAAAATATCATCAATCATTAAACATTACATGAAAAGAATATAAATACACATCACTACACAAACAAAAACCATTTTAATGCATTTGAAAATTTAAAATGTGTAAAACATATATAGGACAAGCAAAAACCTTTTTAATGCATTTATAATTCTTAAAATGTGTAAAGTATACATAGTATAATTAATTGAAATCGATTTAGGATCTCAAATTTCAATTACATTTTATAATTTACATAGATGTACTATTAAATATTTTAACTTAAAATCTATGATCTTAACTACTTTTAAACATGACCAAAAAAGAAAAATAAAAACTAAGAAATAGAAAAAGAGAAAGGATGCACAAACCCTTAAGAACAACCATGGTTTATTCTTAAGGGCATCGAGAAAGAGCCTTTTAGCCTTTCAACAAAAAAAGTATTTTTTTTATTATGTAATTTTTAAAAGTAATTACACAATGAATAAATATTAATTTCTTTTGAAAGTGATCTATGTCAATCATTTCACCTCTTTCACCATAAACAAAATAGACATGTAAACGCTCCTTAGGTTGTGCCCATGCACATATATTAAAAACAAATATCTTTTAAAATTCAACAACAAATTTAAGTGGGCAAAAATATACATAGATTGCTCTACCAAAAATGCATAAATACAATGTAAATATCGATTCTTACCGTACCAACTACTTTCCTCAAACTCAAACTCAATCGTGGAAAAATACCCCAAAACCCTTCATGACACTCGGCCCCTGCGGATCTCGTGGTGGATCACTGCCAGGTCATCCACCTTCCATTGCCCTTATGGATCTCATCAATAAGTGTGTCCTTTGACAAACAGATTGAAAGGCTATTGAAGCAGCACATCGTGAGGTTCAACTGCTCTGCCGAATCATTAAATCAAAACCCAATTCCTTTGTGAGAAAAACCTTAACAGGTACAGTGCATAATTTCGAACCCAAGATCTCCATTTATGATACAGAAAATTTAGAATGAAAAGATTCCACGAATCTTACCACCATTTTTATCCTGTCCACCAACATAACCATGCGGCATAATATAATTTTCACACAGTACAGGTCATGCACAGTACAGGTCATGCAACTCTGCGTCATGTGAAATCTATGCGTCCTGTGCAACTGGTTACCAGGATTACCTCCTCTGGTATGCGACTAAATTCAGCACGATATGCAGATTATCGCGGCCGAATATCGAATTACCACCGCCGGAAATGCTACTTAACTGCCCGGGATATGCGGATTGTCGTCAATAGAGATGCCAATTATATTTAAATACGCGACTTATCACATGATATGCGAGTTCCCACAAGATATTTGAATTATCGGCAGCCAATACGCCAATTGTCGTCTGATATGTGAATTATCAACAGTGGATAGGCGATTAGTCGTCCGATACGCGAATTATAACTTAAAATAGGCAGATCATTACGCTGAAATGCTACTTATCAAAGCCAGATATGCGCATTATTGAGAGAGATGTGGATTATATGCGTATCATTGCGCTGGCATGAGACATGCCTTTGCCGTTTATGCAATAGATTTCAGCTGGAAATATGAGTAATCGCCGTGAATACGCCGATTATTTCTGGTTATGCGAGCTATAACTACCATTATCCGAGTTATCGCCAACGACTACGCTAGTTATCATTTGATCCGCGAATATCACTATATACGCGGATTATCAGTCGATAAGCGACTTATCGACATTGATTATACGATTTATCAGTGGATACGCAGATTATCAGAGCAAGATCTGCAGTTCATTATGCTGATACGTGAGTTGATGGGTGAGTTGTCTCTGCTGTTCACGCGATTGATGTGAGCTGGTAATCACTATCGAATATGTTGGTTATCTTCTGGTTATGCGAGTTATTCCCGATCGCTGCCAGTTATGTGGGTTTATTTCCACTGGTGCGAATTACTCTGCCATTTATACGAGTGATCAAAGCATCGTAGACATGACTTCGTTTGGTTGCGCCGTCCCATCATAGTGGGAGACATAGGCAAAGTATGTTCTTGCTTCTGCGTTGGCTGAGCGAGAAGGTGAATCTGGCAATTCATGTGTGAGCCCCTATTTTGTTCATCTCTAATAGGGCCGGGTGCACTATTACCTGTGGATTGATCGAATCCTCTCATTCTTTATTCAGTTGAGATTCCTCCCCCATATGACTGGGTCAAATTAATTTTTCTTTCTCGTTTTCGTTAGATTACTCTCCTTTGATTTAACACTGTGAGAGTGACCATATATCCAAAATACGCTTCTCCTCTGTCTTCATCCCATTGGAGCATCCACAAGAAGATGATTCAAACTTGCCACTACCAGAGTTCAATGGCATTTTTAAAACATTTCAAGAGAAAAATGACTAAAATATTTATTCCTTTCCATTCATGAAAAAAATAAATAAATTCAACTCTATTATTGTGAAGACTTTCATGACTGGCCATACATTCAATAAATAAACATCACGATGGACTCCAAACAATTCATTATTGTTATGAGAGTCCCCAAACATTCAAGAAAATTTTAAGAGGCTCTCTTAGACTTGCCAAGCTTTGAACTTGTTGCATGCCATTGGAAAATAAAGAAGAACTTGTTACATGCCATTGGGAAATAAAGAAAACTGTATTGAGTTGGACTACTGAGGGCTCCCTAAAATGGCCTTGGTCAAGAGCATGAATAGAGTTTGGAAGGTTGAGTGATTATGGAGGGAGATTACCATGAAAAAGGCCATAATTATGGAACAAGAACAGGGGACTATATGGAGTGAGAAGGGAAAGTGACCATTGGGGATTTACAAAAATTATACATCTTAAATATCACCAAAATTCTTTAAAAAATTTAAAGAATCCTTACCAATGCCAATATTATTACAAATATTCATACACTTTTATCAAAGCAAACAAAACTCATACCAGACCAGACACTCATACAAGCATACATGACATGGAGCTCCAAGACAAGATAAGACGGCCTAGCGCAATGCAAGTAGCCATGGAAGGAGGAGGAGGTTAGGGCAAGGATTAAAAAAAAATATCATTGGTTGGTTTCAATGGTCATGATTTTCTTGACTTCCAGCTCTGCAAAAAAACACTTCTCTTCACCGCCAGATCCGCAAACAAAGAGCACAATGTCAGTATGTTGTATCCTTCCAATTAAATTGTGTGTCACGTATATGTGAATGTTTAAAGTTCATCGTATGACATTATTGCAGATCTACTTTCCTTTTCACCTTTCTACGCAAATTATTATACTCAAACTTAGCCTATATTCACGACCGTTCAACACTCTATACACGTGGAAAGAATATGTTGGAAGCTTAGAGTGTATTTGTATTAACGCTTTATAAGGGAATGGAGGGATGATCTTTTAGTCATTATTTTTTTTATGTGTATTAAGCTCACACTGCTTAGAGGATGGGTGTGGTAGGATTATTGTTTAAGCTACCCGCGTGAGTACTTTTGCATTTTGCTTTTTGAATATAGTTTTATTACCTATGTTAAGTTTAATGTTTCTTTTTGCTTTTTTTTTACCCTTTTATTATAGTTTTAGTACCTAAGGTTAAGGTGAATGACTCTAGTTAAGGTTATGATTCATCAATATGTTAGTTTTTATGACCAATCCATTATATGTTTTAATTTCGGTTATGATTCATTATGTTAGTTTTTATGACCTCCATTATATGTTTTAATAAGAAATCAAGCATGGAAAAAAATTGTGGTTTTATAAAAAATTATATATCATGAACATGAAATATTTTAAATGTTGTTTGATGGGAATTAAAAAAACGTGTCTCTATGTAACAATATTAGTCCAAGCTTATGGAATTGTTGATGGAGTGGCTTGATATTGATATCGTAATGGAACATATTTTATGGGTTGATATTTATAATGGATTGTAATTTGAGTTAACCATCTACATCATTTGCAATCTAGTGATCCATGAGAATATGAGATGATGGGTACAGGTTGTTACTCAAGCATGTGCACTGGTTCATGAAAAATAAAATTCACATTAAAAGAAGCTCAACTAACGTGTGTAGGGTATTAGCAGTTCCCACAATTGAATCCAATAGGAAAGAAATTGCAACCACATCTAGATCAAGCCTACAATAATTAGAATCTTTATTGCTAGATAAAGAAATGTGACAATGTCACCCGCTTGCAAAAATGAATAGGTTTTGATTACAAAATCCTTTGATCTTACTCGAGAACTTAAAAATGTTTCCTAATGCAAAATGATTTGAATGGAAAGACATACATGGAAATGGAGATCAATACATTAGCTAATTGGAAAAGTATGATCTATTTTGGATTTGGATGTTGAGGTAATCGAGTAGCCTCTAAACCAAATTGAAATATTCACAATAAAATGTAAGAAATCGACTCATTAACATCAAATATTAGATCACTTTCAACACAAAACTTGTGCTCTCAAGGAAATAAAATTTGTTGTAATGAAGAAGAAAACAACATAGGCAAGGGTAGATCAATTTGTTCTTGTGCATGGATGACTTGGATCCTTTAAAAGAAATGTCGAATGGAAATCTTCTTTTGAAACTGATCAATGGAGGTCAAATGAATTTGTGCAAATGGGTTGAAAATTTGTTGAGATTTTTGTGGGCAATAATAAATTGAAGAACACACATATTTGGATGATGTAAATTTAGGGAGTTTCTTCGATGATTTACACAACAAATTCCTCTTCATTTTATTGACAGTATTATATAAATTTATTATCAAGTGAGTTGGACACTATGTCAAATCCTGACCTCTTCTAAGAACTTCGATCCACACTAGTTGCAAGAAAAGAAAAAAACAAGAGAATTTATAGTATTTCTTATGAAATTGAACGTCATTGTAATGATTACCATCATTGACCAAGAGTAAGTTCAGGATTGGTAATGGGGGTGTAGCCACTCATAAGGTGCCTTTAAGAATAAGACAATAGATAGTTGGCTAGACTAAAGGAAGAGGATGTGAGAAAGTTCAATTGTTCCAAGAAGAGGAAAGAAAAAAGTTATCAAGAGGCAAAGAAAGTATACATTAGAAAAACATTTGAAGAAAATAACTAAAATAAGAAACTCATGATACAAACCCTTGATTGAATTATATATAATTTAGCAAGGAAAGAGAAAAAGAAGATATGAGCTATTTGATTATATGGACCATTGTGAATCTACAAAGAAGAAGTTTCAGTGTAGTAATGGGTCAACAAAGTGCCAAACCTATTTGAGTCAAGAGATGATGAATGATATGATGTGGAAGATGGAACAACTATAACAATTCCTAATCTATATGAGATATGAATATGGTGGAGGCAGGGTTGGGAGCTTGCATATGTTGAAAAAATATAACAATTGTGGAAGTCAAAGAGTGGAGACCTGGAATATTTAGAATTGTAAATCCAACATGACCATGTCTTGATATTGATGAAATACTCTACTTCCACTTGCATAAATAATTTGGTATAACATTAGTTTGGAGTGTGGAAAATGAATATTATCAATTTACTAATAGAACTTCTATCTAAAGGTTAGATGGAATGCACTTGGATCAATGTTATACTTGAAGGAGGAGAGACTTTCTTACATAATTTGAAAATATCATGGTAGACGTGTGGTATGCATCCCTCACCAAATTTAATCAATAGAAAAGTTAAAACACATTTGATAGTGAAATTCAATGAAGAGACATAATGTTATGAAACCAGCTCAAAAAAAGATAGAAAAGAGAGATCAACGCCTTAGAATTCAGCCTCTTCGAGGGGGCAACCTCCTTTACATTACACAAATGAACAATTCTTGGATGATTCAAATGCCAAAACCTCCTTTCTATATATAGGAGTCTATGGAGTCACAATATAACCCAGCCGACCTAACAATAATAATATAAAGCCACAAAAATAACAATAGAGGGATTCTATGGGGCACAGTAATAAAAATATGGGGACAATAGGGGCTCAACAATATTAATAAGGGATACAACTACAATAGTAATGGGGTAATCACTAGTATTATAGGGACCTAACATGCCCCTCTCCTTCAAAAAAGTGTTGTCCTCAACACTTGAGTAGTTTTGGACCTTTCTCTATAAAATTCTCATCCTCCCATGTGGAATCTTCAGCAGATAAGTTCTTCCACTTGATGAGATACTCCGAAATTAATCGATTTCATAGCTGTCGAGTTCTTGTTTCTGTGACTACTTCCGGTTCCAATATAATTTTTCCTTCCTCGTCAAGTTCTGGCAATATTGTTTGAACTGGGAGCTTGTCGCCTATAACCTTCTTTAACATGAAACATGGAAAACTGGGTGCAATCGAGAAGCTGTAGGAAGCTCCAATTTGTATGCCATAGTACCAATCTTTTGCAACACCTTGTACGGACCATAATACTTTGGTGATAATTTATCATCCTTCTTAGCTTGCTTGAGGGACATTTGTTATATGGTTGTAGCCATAGGAATACCCAATCAGCTACATCAAAACCTCTTTCGCTGTGATGTTGATCTGCCTGTTGTTTCATTCTATTCTGTGCCAACATGTGGTTATCCTTTAAGAGTTGGAGGACTTGTTGTTGATGTTCGATGTGATGTTCCACTGCTTGAACCTTATAGTTTTCTCTTAAATATAATGTGATGGATGGTGGCTGATATCCATAAAGTGCCATAAAAGGGGTCATTTTTGTTGATGTATGGAAGGAAGTGTTATACCACCATTCAGCCAGAGGCAACCATTTGACCCATTGTGTCTGTTTATCATATACAAAGAAACGAAGATATCCTTCCAAATATTTTTTTACTATCTGAGTTTTCCCATCAGATTGAGGATGATAAGATGATCTATGAGCTAACTAAGTACTAAGACAAGAAAATAATTCTTTCCAAAAATTTGCAGTGAAAACAGGATCTCTATCACTTACAATAATCTTTGGGTTTCCATGTAGCTTTTGAATTGTTTCCATAAATGTAGTAGAAATTGTACTAGCTATAAATGGATGTGATAATGCACAAAAGTGTGCATAATTGGTAAGTCTGTCAACTACCACCATGATGACACTCTTTCCCTCAGACTTGGGTAAACCAGTGATAAAATCCATTGAAACCTCCTCACAACGTTGGCTTGGAATGGATAAAGCTTATAATAAACTCGGACTCTTAATTGTTTCAACTTTATTTTGTTGGCAAACCAAACATTCTACCACAAACTTTTGAATATCCGATTTAAGGCCATCCAAAAAAAATTCCTTCTTAACCCTGTGGTAAGTTTTTAAAAACCCTGAGTGCCTCCTAAGGAAGAAGTGTTCAATTCCATAAGAATCTTTTGTTTGAGTTGTGAATTCTTACAGAGGTATAAGCAATCTTTGTACCACAACGAATCATTTTGCTAGCTAAATGTACCAGATGTACTAGAATCTTGTTGTAACTTTCGAATAAGTGCCCACACTTCTTCATCATTATTTAACATATATAAAAAAATAATTTATATATATATATATATATATATATATATATTCTCATTGTTTGAACTCCCATATATATATACATATATTGATTTTTTTTTTAAAGTTTTATTTGAAGTTTAATAAATAAATTTCCATTAATGTAAATGTCTTTTTAATGATAATTTAGTAATAAATAAATAATTTTAAATTTGATTATAAATTCATTTCAAAAAGTTTTTGTGAAGGTTATATTTTTTTCTTAAATGAATGTATATCTTATTTAACATTCCAAATATTAATACTTTAAAGAAAATCACATATATATATACACCATGAATTTTAAAATTTCAAAATTTTGTTTGTAATTCACTTAAAATTTTAACATAAAACCATTTCCAACTTAAAAATAAATTTATAAATTTAATAATTTGTTTAAATAAACTGATATTAATAATGATGAACAACGCCACTTTAAACGAAATAAATAACTAATTTATTAGTTAATTAATTTGTTGTGGTATAGAATGGGTGGAGTTTATAACTTGTTATAATAACACAAAAATATATGACCATCGATTTTCTTTGTAAGCATCATCACCATTTTTTGTAAGTTTGAAAATCACATGTTTTCATGATTGCTTTTAATCAATATATACTTTTAACCAATATAAATAATCACAACATCACAAGGGACTATGACCATGATTTTTTTTTAAACCACAATCATTCAATGAACATTTAAAAATATATAAAAAGTACCACTTGATGATGATAAAATACAAACAAAAAAAACATAGAATTTAAAAATTAGTTTACAAATTGATGTTTTATGATCATAGAATTTTAAATGTATGTGGTTTTAGTTTATGTTATGTATTTTTTTGTTGTGCTCTTGTTTTCCTTTGGTTGTTTGTTATGTTTGTATGTGTATAATATTTTTACACATATGTAATATCATATTCAGTAATTACTTTTCTAGTGTGTACAATTTGTATACTAAAGTATTGATCTTTAGTTTGCATTTTAATTTAATAAAATCTTGTTTCTTCTACAAATGAAAACAACATCATGAATGAATTTGAATTTTAGCAAGCACCACTATTCAATGAACATTGTTTTTAATTAATTATTTTTTATAATTAGATAGAATTTTTATGATGAAAGAGTTTTAAATGTTTGTGCTTTTATTTTATGTAATGTATGTGTTTGTTTGTTTATTCTCTTGTTTCTATGTAAACTTTAGAGCACTAGAAATACTTTCATTAGAATATGGTGTATGGATGGTCATTTCCAAAATTAACTACTGACTTGATACACGTAAAATTTATGATGATTTTACATACAAAATATAATATCCAAGAATTGCACTTCCAATTAATTGAATGTGTATTAAACTATATATGTTCAAATTAGCATTTAGTTTAACAAAATTTTATTTATTTTTGCAAATGACCATGTTTTTCTTTGTTAGTATCATTATTCAATGCATCTTTGACAATCAAATTATTTTATAAGTATTTTTAATTAATATATATTTATAATTAGTTACAAAGGCATGTCTCATGATGATAGGGTTTTATATTTTTGTGTTTTTATTTTATGTAATGTGTTTACTTGTTTGTCTTTGCTCTTGTTTTGTGTTTCTATGTCTACAAATTCTACAACACACAAAAATCTCTTTCCTCAATGTGTGTGTTGGAGTTCCTGGAACTTCATGATTAACGCTCCCCCTTTATACATTTTCTTGTGTATTTTCGGCTTCCTCATTCGTAGGAGGATCCATTTCTTCAGCATTCTCTTCTTCGTTAGGCAACTGCTATGGGAATTGCCATCTCTTGGGTTTATTTCTTGCTTTCTTCCTCATTTCAAGTGCATTCTTGGCATCAAGACATGAATTTTGAGGATGTCCCATTTGTCGTCTTATTCAGCATCTAAATGTTGTGTTCTCAAAATCTAGGAACTGTGTCGAGCACTTCTTCTTGTCCGTCAAGAAAATATAATCCAACAATCCTTTGTTGAGGTCCACCTCCACATAAATTCTGGCAATTGTGTAGATTTGTTCGTCAATAATTGTGTATCTTTATTTATGTATCACCCTAATATGTTCCCAATGGATTCAATCACTTTATGGATCCATAACTGTAGGGGTAGATTATGCAATCTAAAGAAAACCGACATTTTAGATACTACCATTATATTAGCATTGAAATATGGGAACCAAGGGGTGACAAAAGGTCCCTCAAAGCCCCAAGACCATGGACTGCCTTACAATATATATTCACAATCCTCTCACGATGCAAATTTTACTATGAAAAAGCCCATGGAGGAAAGGTGAATCTCACAATTTATCATCTAATTTATGAATATCCAATGGAAGAGATCCACTCTTTTTGGCCAAAATTGTTGAATCTGCATGGTATTGCTTTAGATTCATATGTTTTGAAAAAATAATTTGTTTATGGTAGATCTACTGTGATTACTCAGAATTCACTTAGTTTTTCCACTATGTAGGGGTTGGGTATATTGTGTGTCGGATTTGGTGTTGTTGAGGAACCAAATTCCTTTGAGGATATGTAAGAACAAAAAGCCTCCATTAACTTGCCCTTGATTTCATTTTGCTCCTTTGTGAATACTAGATTTGGACACTTCCCCTATGATGTCTGAATTTCTTGGCCGAGGTGATCCTCCCTGAAGCTTCAAGTATAATATATGGTGGATGACATGAGGATGTTATAATCTTGTAACATCACATCTTCCTGGATGGATTTCCCTCCAAAGATCAGACGTTGTAGGAGCATAGGGATACCTAGAGTAAGCATGATTTTGTGCTTTAATTGTTTGACATGATCTGTGGCCCGAACCCAAAATAATATTGATTTTCCATTTTCGTATTTGATAAAAAATTGGTAGGCTACTAGATTGAGTGCCCATACTTCACAGTCACACAGATATTTAGTCTAATCAATGGATAAGTGTGCAGATGGAAAGAGTGAGAGTGATTTGCATGGAAGTACTCACTTCATAAATGATGTCCAGACCACTAAATCCACCCACTTTGATGGAGTAAAAATCTAAATTTGCAAAAACCAAAGTAGACTCTCTAGATCTAACACTACTCCTCCATTTTGAAAACCTAATGTGCTGAGGGGATTGAGAATATCCAGATCCAGTATCTTTAACAATAAATATATGAAATAGAGTGCTAGATGTAGAAGATTCACTTTTGTAGCCAACATTTTGCCTTTAAATCTGACCGATATTTGCCTTGTGACTAAGAACAGACAATTATAAGATTTCTGCACTAGAGTCACCTTAATCCTACATAGGCCCATTCCCAAATCATGAATGTGATTCCCTTTGCTTCCTTCTATGCCATTGTGTACATACGGGGTGAGAAAATACTTTGCATCGACGATCTGGTGAATGATACTATCAACATCTGGGGCTATAATTCTCCATCCCCGCACAAGAGACTGAAACCGATATTTACTCCATTGAAAAAATCCATTATTAGACCCGTGAGTAGTGAGATTGTATCCTAGCAATGACGCGAAAGGTGGATTTGATGTTTGAAGAATCATGACTACATAAGGAAAGAGAAAACATTGGGAAACCCTAGCCATCGCACCAAGCTCGTCATCTTGACATAGTTCCCCTATCAATATTTAATTTGATTTTTTAATTAATATATTCTTATCTTACATTTTAATCAATTTTTTTATTTAATTCAATGATTGTAAGTTCATAATTAGTGCATTAGTTAGGTAATTTTTTATGCTACAAAATGGGTGGAGTTTATAACTTGTTAAATCTATTTAGTACAAAATCAAATTTTCACAAATATTTTTAGTCAATAAACTTTATAGATACAAATGACCACGACAATACCACAAGTAACAATGACTATAGATTTTCCTTGTAAGAATCATCACCAGTTTTGGTAAGTTTGAAAATCACAAGTTTTCATGATTTCTTTTAATCAATATATACTTTTCAACAATACAAATAATCAAAACATTAGAAGTGACTATGAGCATGAATATTTTTTTAACCGCGATAATTCAATGTAAAACTAAAAATATATCAAATGGCCCTCATGATGATGATAAATAAAAACAAAATAAACATGAAATACAAAAATTAATTTACGGATTGATGTTTTCTGATGATAGAATTTTAAATTTATGTTCTTTTATTTTACGATATGTATTTTTTTGTTGTGCTCTTTTTTGTGTGTAGTTGTTTGTTTGTGTATAATATATTTACACATGTAATATCATATACAATAATTACTTTTAGATGAGTAGAATTTGTTTATTAACTTTTGAATCTTTAAATTCCGGTTTAATTTAATAAAATCTTATTTTTTCAACATCATGAATGAATTTGAAATTTTGTAAGCACCAATATTCAATGCACAATATTCTTTATAAGTATTTTTAATTAATATGATTTTTATAATTTGTTACAAGTTGATGTTTTATGATGATAGAATTTTAAATGTTTGTGTTTTTATTTTATGAAATGTATATGCTTGTTTGTTTATGCTCTTTCTTGTGTATAGTTTTAGAACACAAGGCTTTCATTAGAATATCTCGTATGGAAGGTCATTGCCGAAATTGTCTATTGACTTGATACCTTTATGATTATTTTACACACATAAATAAAATATGGAAGAATTACAGTCCCAATTAATTGAATGTGTATTAAACTATATATGTTCAAATTAGCATTTAGTTTAACAAAAATTCATTTATTTTTCCAAATGACCATAACATCATGAATGGCTATGGATTTTGGTAAGTATCACTATTCAATGCATCTTTGAAAAATATTTTTAATCAATATATATTGATAATTACTTACAAATCCATGTTTTATGATGGTAAAATTTCAGATGTTTGTGTTTTTATTTTATGTAATGTATTGATTTGTTTGTATGTCTAATAAATTCTTGA
>APFE030145528.1:8910-41557 GCA_000404065.3 Pinus taeda | reverse complement strand
TATCATAAATACATTTTCTTGAAAATGAGGGCGAATGGAAAATATTTTAAGGTGGGCTAACCTCCATACCTAATTTTTGTATAAAATAAATTTGAGGTGATTTGTAAAATTGTACTATGATACCAAATATTCACCTAATAAAAATATAAAACCCTTTAATTTAGCCCAAGGGCAAAAATTCACACCTAAAAGTTTCCATGGATAAGACTATTTCATCAAACTGTAAAACAGTTGCATTGCTAACTATTGCAATAACTAGACTATCCCATGAATCTGGTAGAGAACACAACAAACTGATGCACTTATCTTCATCTAAAATTTTAATATCAACAGATGCTAACTGACTTACCATAGTATTAAATGCATTCATATCCTCTGTCACCGAGTCTCCATCTTTCATCCTCAAGTTATACAACTTTTTCTACAGGAATAGTTTATTCACTAGAGACTTAGATTGGTACAAAGTTCCTAACTTGTCCCACAAAGCCTTCGTTGTAGCTTCCCATGATACATTCAGCAATATTGAATCTGAGAGACACAATCGTATTATGCTCTTTGCCTTCCGATCCAACTTCTTCCATTCTTCATCGGATACTCCCATTGGTTTAGTACCTAGATCTACCGTGATCCATTGATCTTTATCCACGAATAGATCCTCCATCTTGAGTTTCCACAACTCAAAACTCTAACCATTAAATTTTTCGATATCTATCTTTCCACTGCTTGTCATCTTCTTTCACTACCAAAATCGATCTCACAGATCTCCCACTGAACAGGGTTTACCACAGGCCCGAGCGAAACCCTTCAGCAACAAAGGTATCCCCTTGAAGCCAAAACAACTCTGATACCATAATGTAGGTTTTAATCCTATACAAAAATTACCTACATAGGAATTCTAAAACACAAAAAATAAACAATGTGAGAGCATAATACATAAAACACATATAAACATAGATTTTTCCCTGGATCCCAAAACCGGGAGTACTAGCTTGATTTTTCATTATGTTCCTTTCAATGTTACAATACATATTTATACATGCCGAAGCATCCAATACCATGGACCGAAAACCATCGCTCCCAAAACCATGGACCTAAAACCATCACGTCCAAAACCATGTGTGAAAAATATGCACAAAACCATAGGTAGGTCCACCCATCCTAACATAGGGTCCAAAACCAAAATTTTCTGGGGTGTTGCCCTGGACCCCACAAAGTGGAGTTACCTGTACTCCTCAAACCCCCTGTAACTCCCCTCGCTACATAATTGGCACAATCAAGGGCAGGCTTCGCCCCCCCTCTAATCCCCCGGTTAACTATGCGGGCTAGTCGTGGAAAGAATATAACACAGCCCAACAAGTGGCTTATTATCTAGTCATTGGTCTATCTTTTCTTATGTTTTCATGATATTTTAATTTGGATACATAAAATTTAGTATCAGAGGTAAAAATAGATCATGATAGTCTTAAATAGTATTACTTGGAACAAAGGGCATCTTTAGAAGAGTAGCAAAAATGGGTCATAAATATGTTGGTTTATGACTTTGAAATCATCTACAAAAAAGGGAAGCTAAATGTTTTTTCAAATGCACTCTCAATAAGGGACGAGGATGTGGAAGAATTATTTTGTGTCATTTCTGTTATCCAACCTAATTGGATAATTGATGTATGAGATGAATGGAAAAATCATGAAGAAGTGTGGACATTCATTCAAAAGTTGTAGCAAGATCCCAGTGCCTATGATACATTTATCTGGAAAATTGATTCACTATGGTACAAATATTGCTTATATCTATGTAAGAACTCCTAACTCAAACAAAAGTTTCTTTTGGAATTGCTCACCTCTCCTATAAGAGGAACTCACAATTTTTAAAAACTTACCACAATGTCAAGAAGGAATTTTTTGGGATGGCCTTAAATCTGATATTCAGAAGTTTATGGTAGAATGTTTAGTCTTCCAACAAAATAAAGTTGATACAATTACAACCTCGAGTCTTTTATAACCATTAGCCATTCCAAGTCAGTGTTAGTAGGTCTTAATGGATTTTATCACGGGTTTACCCAAGTCCGAAGGAAAGAGTGTCATCACGGTGGCAGTTAATATACTTATCAAGTGTGCACAATTTTGTGCACTATCTCATCCTTTCAAAGCTAGTACATTTGGTACTGCTTTTTTTATAAATAGTTCAAACGATGCAAGGAAACCCAAAGATTATTATAGGTGATAGAGATCCCATTTCCATTGGATATTTTTGGACAAGATTATTTTCTTCTCTTGGTACTCAATTAGCTCATAACTCATCTTATCATCCTCAATCTGAAGGGAAAGCTGAGATAGTGAATAAATGTTTGGAACCATATCTTCATTTCTTTGTATCTAAAAAATAAACACAATGGGTCAAGTGGTTACCACTCGCAGAATGGTGGTATAACACTTCCTTCCATACCACATTAAAAATGACCCCATTTATGGCACTTTATGGATATCATCCATCATCCATCACATCATCTTTAAGAGACAATTCTAAGGTTCAATCAATGGAATATCACATCAGGCATCAACAACAAGTTCTCCAACTCTTAAAGGATACCCTGACTCTAGCACATAATTAAATGAAACAATAAGCAAATCAACATCGTAATGGAAGAATTCTTGATGTGGGTGATTGGTTATTTTTATGTCTACAATCATACAAAAAAATGTGCCTCAAGCAAGCTAAGAAGGATAATAAATTGTCACCCAAGTACTATGGCCCTTACAAGGTGTTCAAAAGATTGGTACTACAAATTGGAGTTGCCTTGATCTTCATGTGTACACCTAGTTTTCGACGTTTCATGCTTAAAGAGCATTATAAGTGACAAGTTCCCAGTACAAACTATACTTCCAAAAATTGACAAGGAAGTAAAATCATCTTGGAGCCTAAAGCAATCATGGAAACAAGAATCGAGTAGTGACAGAATCGATCAATTTTAGAGTATCTCATTAGGTGGAAAAACTTATTTGTTGAAGATTCCACATGAAACAGTGAGTATTTCAAACGGAAGCATCCAGAACTACTCAAGCATTGAGGACAACGCTTTTTTAAAGTAGAGGGACATGTTAGGTCCCTAGAATACTAGTGTAGCCCCATATTGTTATTATTGTGCCCCATAAAAGCTCACTATTGTTATTGTTGAGCCCTTACTTTATTATTGTAGACTCCTATATATACCAATGAGGTCTTGTCATTTGAATCATCCATAAATAGTTCATTTAAAAATTTGAGGTAATGGGAGGTTTCCCCCTCGAAGTGGCTTAATATATAGTCATTGATCTATATTTTCTTCTGTTTCTATGATATTTTGATCTGGATAGATAACATTGGTGATGTAGTGACTTGAAATAATTAAATGAAATGGTTGTATCGACATTCCACACAATTTTCAGGCCACAATAAATATGCTAACACTAAGATAAACGAGAAAATGGAAATCAATGCCAACCAATAACTCAATTAAATGTAAATTCAATATGTTGGTGCATCCATCATCTAATCATATCCATGATTCATTTTGGGTAATCTGTTGGGATGAGGAAATCAATCAATGGTTATCAAGTCCAATAAGCATAACCCAACCATTGACAGAGAAATCATAATCATTGTGTTTATAAATTGGTATTGTTTTAGTTATTGTTCAATATCTACCTATTAGGAAAATAAGAAATTATCAAAGGAAACAACAATACATTTAGCCATATGATACTAACCATCAGTCTACCCCAAACTCAATATTATAACCAAGCAACAAATAGAACAAACACAAAATAAAGTGTTAAACCACACACAACATTTAAACACCATTAACATAAATTGTTTACTTATAAACCCAAATGGAAAAACTAACATTCAATGGGGGCTTTGATTAATCTTGGGAAATAGATACAAAGGGTGAGTTATATATAGATTATGTGTATTGCTAGTCACTAAAAAAATTATAGATTACTTTGGCTTAGGGACAACTTTCTATCTTCAAGCAAGTTTTTTCTCCCAAGCCCTCCATATTATAACCAAGCAACAAATAGAGCAAAGAAAAAATAGAGTGTTAAACCACACACAACATTTAAACACTGTTAACATAAATTGTTTACTTATAAACCCAAATGGAAAAAATAACGTCCAATGGGGGCTTTGATTAAGCTTGGGAAATAGATACAAAGGGTAGGTTATATATAGATTATGTGTATTGCTAGTCACTAAAAAAATTATAGATTAGTTTGGATTAGGGACAACTTTCTATCTTCAAGCAATTTTTTTCTCCCAAGCCCTCAATATTATAACCAAGCAACAAATAGAACAAACACAAAATAGAGTGTTAAACCACACACAACATTTAAACATTGTTAACATAAATTGTTTACTTATAAACCCAAATGGAAAAACTAACATTCAATGGGGGTTTGGTTAAACTGGAAATAGATACAAAGGGCGAGTTATATTTAGATTGTGTATTTCTAGTCAATAAAAAAATTATAGATTACTTTGGCTTAGGGACAACTTTGCATCCACAAAATATTTTTACCAAGTATATCTACCCCGAGAGGATCACTTCCTACCATCTCAACCACAAGACCTAACTCCAAGAGTGTCGAGGGAATTGAACCCATCACCTCTCAATAGCAGAGGTGCTTTAACAACGGGGACTCAACCAACTGAGTTAACCCTCAAGGCTACTCCCAAGCCCTTGACGCTTCTAAAGATGGCAGTTTTCATCATTTCCTCTCTAGCTCTCCTCCTATCCTCTTCATTGTCCTCTAATTCAATGGGTTTAATTTTTAATAGAGATGCTCAATATGCCAAGTATCTATATTAATTGTTCATCTTCTCATGGCTTTAGTTATGGACAATTAATTCAAACTTTGCTAATATTTAATTATAATTTTTAAAATTAGAGAAATGTCTCACTTCTATTTCAAATGACATCTTCCCATTTAAAGGCTTTGGTTCCCCACAAGTATTAGCTCAATTATCTAGTTTCTTCTTAATTGCAATTGTGGTCTTGCCTCCACTACTACTACAAATCAAGGCTATTTGATTGGTTGTGATGGAATCTTAAACAACCCCACCAATTCATCTATTTTTGGCAATCTATGATTGCATCTAGAGGTACATTCTATATCTTAGTATGAGGGGGATGTATGATTTCTTATGTGCTCAACATAGAATTCATACATGTCCTTTTAATTCATATTATTAAAAATAGAAATATTTTAGTAAAAAAAAATTAACTAAAAACTGAAAATAACAATGTATTAATAATTTTTTATTAAAAAAGGCTAATAATTTATAATATCAAAATAGAAGTATTTTAGTTAGCAAATCTAAAAATGTAAGATCTTAGACTTTTGTGATCCATATTGATAATAAGTTTGTCTTTCGGATTAATCACATAGTGTATATTACGTCAACATTTTGAGAATGAACCACATTATTTGGTTCAAAATATCAACCAAATATACATTTTGTGATTAATCAAAAAGACAAACTTAAAATCTAAAAATAATAGCTTATAATTGTTTTTTTTAATAGAAAATAATCAATACAACTAAAAATAAAAAAAATTGATTAATCTTTTAGTACTTCAAAAAAAGAATAAAAAAGGTTTGCATATATAAATTAGAATAATATTTTGTAAATTATATTTATCAATAATATTGTATATTATATTTACAAGCCCAGGATTAGCTTAGATCCATTTAAAATACATTTAACTCTAAATCTATCATGGCCTTCTTTTTGAAGTGTAAAACTTGAAATAGAGATTTGAAACATCTTGGAGCATGATAGATCATGGGTTACATAGATCTAAGTGGTATATCTCCAAAAAATGGTGCTTCCACTACAAGATAGAAGATCCCAAATAGGCATTACTTTTGGCATAAACTTATTGTGAGCTTCATTAGTGAGGATGATATCATCTACCATTTTTATGTGTTTATCATCTCTAAAATATAATATCACATTAAAAAGTCATATATTTGATTTATATATATAACCATAATTTATAGAAATTTTTAATATTCAAAAATATCAATTTATGCAATGTAGAATATTTTTTGCAATTATATTTATTTATATTAAAAATATAATTTGCATATATAATTAATTGGTATTAATCTTATTATTTAATTATAAAAAAAAAATATTGACATCAATCATCAATCAAAATAGATTTTATTGTCATATTCTAAAAAAATACGTTTTATTCAATATTAAATTAGGATAAACTAATTAATTAATAAATACAACCATATTCAAAATATTAATGTGGTTGATATAGCCAAAGGCTTCATAAATATAACCAAAAAAACTCTATGCACACATTTCCCTAATTAACCATGTATAAAAAGGTTATGGATCAACTTTAACTTTAAAAAAAAGGGAATTATAAATTATTGTTCTAAATAATAATGAGGAACTTATTAGAAATAGAATAATCTCAAATCCCTAGGAAATTGTTGGGTGGTGAGCCAAGTGGCACATGAATTTTTATAATTTATTAAAAGTCAATGCAACTTAACAAACTCTTTAATAAACTATAGTGGGTGATGAGCACTAAGACTAAATATATGATGAGCATATTCCCTTGAGAATTAATCTAAGCCTTCAATTAAAAAAATAAAAATAAAAATCAACATATCTTCATCTACATTAAATTGAAATAAAAACTTTTGGCAATTAAAGTAAACTAGTTCTATTAATTAAACAGATAATTAATTAATTAAACAATTAACTAAGTAAAAACCACAAAAATATAAATTAATTAAAATTAACACTAGTTCTATTCAATACCGGATAAACAAATTAATTAACTAAATGAAATAAATTAAAATAAACTAATTCAATTAGTTAAACAGCTAGCTAAAAACCACAAAACTGTAGATTAGTTGGCAATACAATTTATATTCATATATATTACAATAAAAGTGAACTAACCCACTTGCCAATTCTACCCAAATAACCTCCCAAACAAAAAGCAAGCAGCTAATAGCGAAATTAGAATTCTTGAATATCTCTATTTTTGAAAAGTACATCGAACATGAATATTAATTTCATAATCTGTTAGATGGAGATTTGATAAATAATGGACAGATATTATATATACTATAATACTATAAACTAGCATAGATATATTATATAGCTATATATATATATATACCTAATCCTATATATATACTAACCATAATATGGGGGTGGAAATGGCGTGACAAGCCTTTTTTAGTATCTAAAATAAATAACAGTAGTTGATGATGTGAAACCCATTAACAAAAATCTTCAATTATTTCATGTTATAGAAAATATTTTCTTAACATGTAAATTATTCATCACAAAAACCTAAAATAAAAAATATTTAATAATAACATAATATTTTGAAACTGAAGAAATCTAAAGCATCCGTCCATATTATAATCATTGGGACTCTAGAGGATGCCAGGTGATACAAAGTTATAAATATGGCATCAGAACACATAGAGATTCAAGAACGCTTTTCATTTCTCCCTGTATGATATGTAATCTGCAATACCCAACAAACGTGCAACCCTCGTTGGATCGAAACATGATAGCTCCTCCTTACCTTTCTTCAACAATTACCTTTCTTCAACAATTCAACAGTAAACTCCTTTGCTTTCTCCAAACCCATCAGCATCGGATAGGTGGCTTTATGTCATATCCCTCAATATGAATAAACAAAAATATAATTAAATACCCCACGATAAATTTTTTATTTATTTATTTATTTATTATGTATATGGGATATAATCGTTACCATAGCCAAGTCTTGGCATAACCCTTGGCGTCATATTAATTACAAGATCTACGTTTAATGTTTGTTTATTAAACGGCGTCCTCTCATCTGCAATGTTAGACTGTGGAATTTAATTCGACTCTTACACCATTCGAAATTGATCATACGGAAGATATAAAGCCGCGTTCCAGGTGTATCTGATTTACGCCAGGTGGCCCTTTTCTGATGATGCTATCCATCGATCCTGCCACGGATCGCGAGGGTAGCTCTGGCATTGATTATCCTTGGGTTTAGTCCAGGCCTCGGGATGCCGATGGCGATCCACGGCGGAGGTTCATTCCCGCGCTTTCCTGATATTCATTGGGGTTTTATTCCTCTTGTCTCGGCTAGGGCTTCCATTTGCTTCTTCCGCCGAGAGGTTGCTCCGGGGTTCCATTCGCGCGGCCGCTGAAACTTGGCCTGTTGCTCCGGCCGCTCAACCTGCAATTGCAACTTGGTAACAATGGATTTCTGAACCAGTCTTTGATACGCGCATCATTTATCAGGTGACAGTGTGCTATTTACAATATATTTTCTTTGTTATTGTCTTCTGGTAATAACTTTTTTGATGAAAACTTGTCCTCTAATCAATTTGCTTGGTGCGATGGAAACAGGAATCGGTTCCTGATGAGGTAGCGAGACTGCGCATCCCTTAAGCTACTCCCAATGTCTCCTCATGAGGTAAGCACTCCGTCCTCAGATAGTAGTAGTTGCGTTTCCATGCCGAAAGTTTTAATACTTTACCTTTGTCTGGTCAGGGTTGCGTTTTCCATGGATGGTTTGTTTATTCTTCGACTTCTCTGTCGATGAGAGGGTCTGGCCGTTACTATTATCGGCTTCCAACCATGGGTTATCACCCTTAGGTTTTCCTTCTTGAAGTTAAGGCTGTTTCTATTAATTTAATACTTTTAGGGTTTCTTATTGTAAAGGTTGAGGTATTGTCGCGAATTCCTGGAATTCGATTCGGCTTCCTTGAACAGTTAATGATGAAGACTGGTTATTTCATCCAAATGTTTTATGTATTTAAGAACAGTATATTGCATGCCGAGAGCAGCTCATCTCTGTGCAATTATAAGCTTTTCTGTTTACATGTTTGATACTTTATTTTACTGGAACAGTACACAGGATTTAATCTTTGAGGGTTTCGCTCTCAGGGTTTTCCGTTTATTTCTACTTTTTGCAATAGAAATTATCATTTTGAATGGTTACCCACAAATTCTCCTCTCGGTTTATACATGCATATTTACTGTGTAAATATATAATGATGCCTGTAATATCTTATGGTCGGCCATCTGTTAAGTGTATTTTTGTTAATCTCGAGTATTATATATAACCTGAAATACGTCTCCTTTAAAATGACTTATTCGATGTCTTTCTGGATTGTATTCGAAATGATTTTATCTTCGTTTGCTCCTCAGGGGTTTCCATATTTTGAATTGATTGTAAAACGATTCCGTTATGGTTTTTATATGATATGTCTTAGGATGTGTATGAGTTGTTCTCAAGTTCATATAGGGTGCCGACCTTCTTTTCCTGGCGATTCTGTTCTAAAAGCTGAGATAACCCATATTGGATTTTAATCATTTAATCGTATTACTGTAGCACTGTACAATGTAATACTTCTGTTTTGATAATAGAAGCATGGAATCGGATTTACAGTGAAATTCTTGAGAAGTCTATCTTGTCATGATGGTTTTGAGGGAGCATTCTCGCCTCGAATCTGGTATGTTATTGGCTATTTTATAAAGTTTGTTTCCTTGCATGTTCTATGCCGAATACGAAACCCTTTAATTTAATGTTACAATATTCATATAATCATGGTCTGTACTTGAGGGAAGACCAGGTACGGCAGCTGCCTACCCAAACTTCCCGATGTCCTATTCACTAAATAAGTTAATAATTTTCTTTGTAATTCTGCTCTGAATACATGAACCTTCTTTTTCTTATCTGAATACTAAGATACAGGCGTCTGGCCACCTAACCGCCAGCGCCCTACTCACTCAGACTGTGCACTAAATCTAACTCGGACACTACTATCTTGGGCAAAAGCCCTTTTTTTTTTTGAACTATGATTCTTACTCTGATCAATAAATTGACTCCATGATGACAACATTTCATTAACAACCACAGTTATGTATTATTGTAAAACTTGTCAATTCTTCTGTAATTAAAATTATAACAACAGTACGCACCTGTTCTTCGAAGATTGTCAAGTTTTTTTCTGTTCTAAGGAAATCACTCCTGGATGCTTGTTTTCCACCCAACCACGAGATTAGTCGATACAGACTAATCTCCCCCCAAGCTCATTTGCCAGGCCACTTCCTCAACAAATGTCGCGCACTTTCTGCGCCTGTGCTCTCTCGTCATCACCAGACACAAGCACCTCCTTTTCCTTTCTGCTATCTGTTTTTCTTTCTCTCTTTTTCCCGCCTGTTCCTTAACAGCCCGGGTCTCCCTTCTTCCCATTCTTTATGGAAGGATAGGGAAAAACAGTTAGGGTTTATTCTCCCTTTCTTGATAACTGTTTCTTTACATATTTATACATATGTGTTTAAAGAAAATCCATTCAGCAGAAATTAAACAATGACTTCCTTATCAAGATTACCATAGGTAATTCACTTAATTCAGTTCCAGCTTGGAATTCATAATGTTTTCACCATGATAAAGAAGTAATATTCTCTGTTTTTACATTTTTCCTATAATGGTAAAAAAAAGAGACAGAGAGTTTATTTACATAATTATTTGGTCGTCACATCTCCTCCCCCTGAGATTGGACACCGTCCCGGTGTCTTTCAGCCACGAACAGTGCTGGATAAGATCTCCTCATCAGTTCTTCGTCCTCCCAAGTAGCTTCCTCGGGTCCATAGTGTCGCCACTGGACTTTAACTTGGGTAATAGCTCGTTTCCGCAGCTGCACTTCTCTCCGGTCAAGGATGTTCAGAGGTTTGACCAGAACTTCTCCTTCCGGTTCGACCTGCATTGCACGATTTTGAATTAGTTTTTTCCTTCTAATAACAATTGCCGTAGTTTTTCTACAGCATTAGCTATTACCTGGATATCTCGCCATTGAATAACATGCCTAGGATCATAAACATATTTCTTGAGTATTGAAACATGGAATACGTTGTGGACTCGAATGTGGCTTGGCAAAGCGAGCTGATATGCCACTGGGCCAATCCTTGCCAAGATTTGGAAGGGTCCACAATATCGGGGTGCCAATTTGGCACATCCGCTCCATTGTAAGGTACTCCTCTTTGTTTGGATTCTGATATATACATGATCACCAACCTGATATTCTTTAAATCTCCTCTTTCGATCAGCGAAATTTTTCTGCCTGTCTTGAGCAGCCTTCAAATTCACACGCACCTTTTTCACCATTTCTTCCATTTCTTTAAGCATCTCAGGCCCCAAGTTCAGTTTATCTTCGGGTCCTCCCCAATTAGTAGGTGTTCGGCATTTTTGACCGTACATAACCTCAAAGGGGCTCATCTGTGTAGAGGTGTGATATCCATTATTATATGCGAATTCTACCAGATGTAAATATTCTTCCCACAACGTGGGTTGTTGCATCACGAATGCCCGCAGCATGTCTTCCACCACTTGGTTAACTCGTTCAGTTTGTCCATCGGTCTGGGGATGGTATGCTGTGCTGAAATTTACTTGAGTTCCTAAATCAGCGAACAGCGTTCTCCAGAATGCTGATGTGAATTTCACATCGCGATCGGAAATTATCACTTTCGGCAGTCCATGAAGCCTAAACACGTTTTGCATAAAAACGTGAGCAATTTGTGGAGCTCTGTACGTGGATTGAACCGGTATGAAATGTGCAGCCTTACTTAGTTTATCCACTATCACCATAATGGAATCATTGCCCTTTTTTGTCTTACGTAACCCTGTGATGAAGTCCATGGAAATAATTTCCCACTTCCATTCTGGAATTGGTAAAGGTTGTAACAGTCCTGCTGGGTGTTGGTGTTCAGCTTTAATTTGCTGACATTCCAAGCATCGCGCTAAATACTCACCAATGTCCTTCTTCATTCCTGGCCAAAAATACTCTTTTCGAATGGCGGTGATCATTTTCAGTATGTCCTGCATAATGAATATTGATGAAAAATGCTGTTCATTAAACACATGAAAGTTGCGGGGGCATTGGTAAGGCCGAAAGGCAATACCACGAATTCATAGTGACCGTATCTGGTTCTAAAAGCTATTTTCGCGATGTCTTCCTCCTTAATTCGGATCTGATGATAACCAGATCGCAGGTCAATTTTTGAAAATACCGTCGCACCCTTCACTTGATCAAATAATTCGTCAATCCACGGCAAAGGATACTTATTCTTAATGGTTAATTTATTTAATTGACGGTAATCGATGCACATCCGGAAGGTTCCATCCTTCTTCTTAACAAACAGCACTGGGGCTCCCCACGGAGACACACTAGGACGTATGTAATTCTTGTCCAACAATTCTTGCAGTTGCATTTTCAATTCTGTCAATTCAGGTACGCTCATTCTATATGGTGCACGAGATACTGGTTCTGCACCGGGAGCCAATTCAATAGTGAAATCTATGTTCCTTTTTGGGGGCAGCGCAGGGATTTCCTCTGGAAACACATCTGTGAATTCCTGGATTACAGGAATGTTATTTAGGATGGCTGTTTTATCTTTAGAATCTGCATAACCCACCTGAACAGCATAGATTTGGCATCCTTTTCGAATACATTTTGCAAGTTGATTGGCTGTTATTGGTCGTACTTGTGTCGGTATTTTAATCCCTTGCATCTCTTTTTTATTCCCCAGGGAGTCTTTAAAATAAATGATCTTGGTCTTACAGCCCACTAGTGACCAGTGCTTTTCCAGCCAACATTCCAATGAGAATATCATAGGAACCAAGGGGAAGCACATTTAAGTCTGCCATTATTGGCTGTCTGGCTATGGTAAAGGAACAGTCCTTTATTTTAGCCCCCACTCGTCTTTTGGCCCCCGTGGCTAATTGCACCAGCCATGGATTCTTGAATTTAGTGGATTGTAATTTACAACGTTCTACTACTTTTGGGCTTACATAACTCAGTGTAGCCCCAGGGTCAATTAAAATAGATACAGTAAGGTTTGAGATGTTACCTTCAAATTCGACCATAGTGGGCTGGTATTCCGCCTGGCGGTCTTCTAATGCTGTATTAATCCTTGGTATACTGCGTCCCACTTCACCGACTGTTGAGGCTTCCTGGATCTGAGATAGCTGTTCCGTCCCTTTTCGTTGTGGACAGTTCTTGATGTAGTGGGGTCCCCCACAGCCCCAGCATTGCACCGGAGGTCTGGTGACCCCTTCACTGTCCAAGCGTATCTGCTGTCCATTGCCTTTAGCTTCGTTGTTAGGCCTAAATTTGGATGCAGTTCGGTCTGGAATTCTGTTGTGGGAACTTTTGCTGTTCCCTTTACCTCCACTATTGCGATTTCCTTTGTTGTTTCCCATTGGCTTAAAGCCCTTCCTTTCACTCCACTTCTTGCCAACCGCTTCTCCCTTCTGTCTGCTTTGCTGGTAACAAATTCTGGCCTTTCGAATCACTTCATCCATTGATTTGGGATTGTCAAATTCAATCCTTTCTCGCATGTAGGGTGGTAAACTACTTACAAATCGTTGTACTTTTGCCTTTTCTTCCCTTATATATGGGACGTAACGAAGCAGGGAAGTGAAACGAGTGATGAACTCGTCCATAGTCTGCTGCCCCAGACGCAGATCATGGAATTCTTTTGCCTTTTCATCGTAGAATCGCTCCGTTAGATATCTCTCCTTAAAATATCTTTGAAAATTATCCCACGTGATGGTTTGTTCAGTAACTCCTTTGACTATCTTCACTTCCTCCCACCATAAGGTGGCCTTTCCTTGCAGTTGGAAAATAGCCAATCGGGCCTTAAGATTGTGATCATACTCGTAGAGTTGAAAATATTTGTTCATGTTAATCAACCATGCTTCAGCTGCTTCCTCTTGTTCTCCGTCAAAGTGCGGGGGTTTAATTTTGCGAAATTCCCCTTGCAGCTCCATCCTTTGTCTCTTCGAAGTTTGCTGTTCATTTACATTGTCAGAACGTTCCTCCTGTTCCTCCAAACCTCCAGGGGGTATAGGGTGATTCTGTTCCTCCGACATTCGTTGCTGTTACATACTAGGATTAACAGGTACTTGATTCTGTCGTTCAGATAAGCTTTTCAATATCCTCTCCTGTTCCATAGCTAGCCTGGAATTGTCTTCCCGCAGTCTTGCCATTTCATTCTTCAACTCTTGTACAGTTTCTAGGATAGCCTGATTTGTAGTTCTGGCCTCTTCCCCAAGTTGAACCCATAACTCTGGATTACCTTCCAGTCCAGGCATAACCGGTCGTCGAGTGGTGTTGTCGGTTCTCCTCATCCTGTACTTATCAACATAAAACAATGATAAGGAAATTTCAGGTACTACAAAAGGAAATATGTATATTTATATATATTCTTGCCCAAAGGCCTCAGTTTTGTAACTGGGCTCTGATACCATATGTCATATCCCTCAATATGAATAAACAAAAATATAATTAAATACCCCACGATAAATTTTTTATTTATTTATTTATTATGTATAGGGATATAATCGTTACCATAGCCAAGTCTTGGCATAACCCTTGGCGTCATATTAATTACAAGATCTACGTTTAATGTTTGTTTATTAAACAACGTCCTCTCATCTGCAATGTTAGACTCTGGAATTTAATTCGACTCTTACACCATTCGAAATTGATCATACGGAAGATATAAAGCCGCGTTCCAGGTGTATCTGATTTACGCCAGGTGGCCCTTTTCTGATGATGCTATCCATCGATCCTGCCATGGATCGCGAGGGTAGCTCTGGCATTGATTATCCTTGGGTTTACTCCAGGCCTCGGGATGCCAATGGCGATCCACGACGGAGGTTCATTCCCGCGCTTTCCTGATATTCATTGGGGTTTTATTCCTCCTGTCTCGGCTAGGGCTTCCATTTGCTTCTTCCGCCGAGAGGTTGCTCCGGGGTTCCATTCGCGCGGCCGCTGAAACTTGGCCTGTTGCTCCGGCCGCTCAACCTGCAATTGCAACTTGGTAACAATGGATTTCTGAACCAGTCTTTGATACGCGCATCATTTATCAGGTGACAGTGTGCTATTTACAATATATTTTCTTTGTTATTGTCTTCTGGTAATAACTTTTTTGATGAAAACTTGTCCTCTAATCAATTTGCTTGGTGCGATGGAAACAGGAATCGGTTCCTGATGAGGTAGCGAGACTGCGCATCCCTTAAGCTACTCTCGTTGTCTCCTCATGAGGTAAGCACTCCGTCCTCAGAGAGTAGTAGCTGCGTTTCCATGCCGAAAGTTTTAATACTTTACCTTTGTCTGGTCAGGGTTGCGTTTTCCATGGATGGTTTGTTTATTCTTCGACTTCTCTGTCGATGAGAGGGTCTGGCCGTTACTGTTATCGGCTTCCAACCATGGGTTATCACCCTTAGGTTTTCCTTCTTGAAGATAAGGCTGTTTCTGTTAATTTAATACTTTTAGGGTTTCTTATTGTAAAGGTTGAGGTATTGCCGCGAATTCCTGGAATTCGATTCGGCTTCCTTGAACAGTTAATGACGAAGACTGGTTATTTCATCCAAATGTTTTATGTATTTAAGAACAGTATATTGCATGCCGAGAGTAGCTCGTCTCTGTGCAATTATAAGCTTTTCTGTTTACATGTTTGATACTTTATTTTACTGGAACAATACACAGGATTTAATCTTTGAGGGTTTCGCTCTCAGGGTTTTCCGTTTATTTCTACTTTTTGCAATAGAAATTATCATTTTGAATGGTTACCCACAAATTCTCCTCTCGGTTTATACATGCTTATTTACTGTGTAAATATATAATGATGCCTGTAATATCTTATGGTCGGCCATCTGTTAAGTGTATTTTTGTTAATCTCGAGTATTATATATAACCTGAAATACGTCTCCTTTAAAATGACTTATTCGATGTCTTTCTGGATTGTATTCGAAATGATTTTATCTTCGTTTGCTCCTCAGGAGTTTCCATATTTCGAATTGATTGTAAAACGATTCCGTTATGGTTTTTATATGATATGTCTTAGGATGTGTATGAGTTGTTCTCAAGTTCATATAGGGTGCCGACCTTCTTTTCCTGGTGATTCTGTTCTAAAAGATGAGATAACCCATATTGGATTTTAATCATTTAATCGTATTACTGTAGCACTGTACAATGTAATACTTCTGTTTTGATAATAAAAGCATGGAATCGGATTTACAGTGAAATTCTTGAGAAGTCTATCTTGTCATGATGGTTTTGAGGGAGCATTCTCACCTCGAATCTGGTATGTTATTGGCTATTTTATAAAGTTTGTTTCGTTGCATGTTCTATGCCGAATACGAAACCCTTTAATTTAATGTTACAATATTCATATAATCATGGTCTGTACTTGAGGGAAGACCAGGTACAGCTGCCTACCCAAACTTCCCGATGTCCTATTCACTAAATAAGTTAATAATTTTCTTTGTAATTCTGCTCTGAATACATGAACCTTCTTTTTCTTATCTGAATACTAAGATACAGGCGTCTGGCCACCTAACCGCCAGCGCCCTACTCACTCAGACTATGCACTAAATCTAACTCGGACACTACTATCTTGGGCAAAAGCCCCTTTTTTTTTTGAACTGTGATTCTTACTCTGATCAATAAATTGACTCCATGATGACAACATTTCATTAACAACCACAGTTATGTATTATTGTAAAACTTGTCAATTCTTCTGTAATTAAAATTATAACAACAGTACGCACCTGTTCTTCGAAGATTGTCAAGTTTTTTTCTGTTCTAAGGAAATCACTCCTGGATGCTTGTTTTCCACCCAACCACGAGATTAGTCGATACAGACTAATCTCCCCCCAAGCTCATTTGCCAGGCCACTGCCTCAACAAATGTCGCGCACTTTCTGCGCCTGTGCTCTCTGGTCATCACCAGACACAAGCACCTCCTTTTCCTTTCTGCTATCTGTTTTTCTTTCTCTTTTTCCCGCCTGTTCCTTAACAGCCCGGGTCTCCCTTCTTCCCATTCTTTATGGAAGGATAGGGAAAAACAGTTAGGGTTTATTCTCCCTTTCTTGATAACTGTTTCTTTACATATTTATACATATGTGTTTAAAGAAAATCCATTCAGCAGAAATTAAACAATGACTTCCTTATCAAGATTACCATAGGTAATTCACTTAATTCAGTTCCAGCTTGGAATTCATAATGTTTTCACCATGATAAAGAAGTAATAATCTCTGTTTTTACATTTTTCTTATAATGGTAAAAAAAAAGAGACAGAGAGTTTATTTACATAATTATTTGTTCGTCACACTTTATCACTAACCAAATCCTTTCCTGCGGTCTTCCCAATTTCTTCTGAGGATTTTGTGGCATCGAGTATGTCATCCACCACCTGAAACAGAAGCCCCAAGCAACGGGTAAACCTTCGAATTCTCTCAATTTCATCTTCCGAAGCACCACCAATGATCGCCCCACACACACCCGAGCATTCCAGTAGCACTCCAGTGTTGTGAATATGAATCCAGTCCAGAGTCTCAAGCTCAACAGAAGCATCCCGCTCGCTCGCAAGATCCACAATCTGGCCGCCCACGATCCCCTGGGAGCCTGTTGCTCTACCAAATTCAGATACCACCCTCAAAATCCGATCACTCCCCACTGTTTTGCAATGTGCTCAAACGCAAGTGAATGAAGTGCATCCCCTGCAAGAAGAGCAGTGCCTTCCCCGAAGACCTTATGGTTTGTGGGTTTACCTCTGCGCAAATCATCATTGTCCATGCAAGGCAAGTCATCATGAATCAAAGACATTGTGTGGATCATCTCCATTGCACACGCAGTTGGCATGGCCAGCTCCTGGGTCCCTCCCACAATCTCACAAGCTGCAATGCACAGAATAGGACGAATCCGTTTTCCTCCGGCAAGAAGAGAATACCTCATGGATTCATATATTTGCTTGGGATGACTCAGTGGGATATCCTTATCCAGAGCCTCATTCACTGCCAGTGCCTTGGAAAGCATGTACTCCTTGAAATCAAATTCAACAACATCTGCGTTTGATGGTCTAGCTGATGATACGATCAGATGTCTATATGACAAAAGCCCACTAGCAGCCAGGTGGTCGCCAATAGAAGTCCCTGATGAGTTTGAAATTCCATGAAAACGTTTTATGGGAATGGAAACTCTCCTCAGATTACATTCTTGAGAAGCAATATTCATAAAATACAGGCCATGGCAGCTAGCTGTTGCCATATTGCTGTAAGCCATGAGGTGCTATTCTAAATTACTGCAACGAAAAACAGAGATTGAAAACAGGTAAGTAGAAGCAACAGAAGAATAGATGCATATGAATTCAAAGAAGTTTGTACTATTGAAAATTTGAACTTTATTACTGACATGTATGAGGGACAAGAATGATCATATTACTACACGAAGAACAGTGAAGAAGCACTGGGTTGCGGGCTTGTTGGGGAGCATGCATGACTTTCCTTTAAAGAGTGTTTGGAGCATAATGCCCATCACAAACGACAAAGGTTACATATGGCGATTAGAAATGTCTATGCACAAAATTCTCTTCGGAAGAAATTGTTGCCCAACTGCTTTTGGGTTGGTTACTTATAATACAAAATGCTAGGCTATGAACGGCCGATTGAGAGTGGTCTAAGTTATTATAATAAAATTATTTTAATTGATATTTAGGTCTGTGAAGACACCCATTATTAGTTAAAGTGAATGTATTCTCTTAATATTTTTGTTGAAGTGAATGTATGGACGTCTTTTATTAAAGAAAAAATGAAAAAGAGAAAAGAAACTTTTTGATTGGATTGTTTTGTATGATGTGATAGGAATAAATGATATATTTAATCTTTATTGGACTTTTAGTTCAATAATATATTTTACATGAGGTTTATTTAATCAAAAGATATTACTTTATATATAAATATAAAATATTAATGTGATTGTTATAGTTTAAGGTTTCATAATATAACAAAAAAAACTATTGCAATATGAAGAATATCTTACGGATGCACATATTTACTTGATTAACCATGTATAAAAAGATTATGGGTCAACTTTAACTTGGAAAAAATTAAATTAAATTAAAATACACATCTTATTGTAAAATGGACCATTATACTAAATAAAAATGGATTATATATTAATTTCTACATATAATTAGAATATTAATTTATTAAAATTGGAATAATCTCAAATCCCTAGGAAATTGGTGGGTGGGGGAGCCATGTGGCACGAATCTAATTTAACTTGAGAAAAAAAAAGAATTGCACATCTTATTGTAAAATGGACCATTTTTCTAAATAAAATTTGCTTATATATTAATTTCTCCATTTAATTAGAATATGAATATATTAGAATTGGAATAATCTCAAATCCTAGAAAATTGGTGGGCAAGGAGCCACGTGGCAAAAATATAATTTATTAAATTTATTAAAACTCAATGTAAAATATAAAATAAAAAGTCAACAAATCCTCATCCACGTTAAGTTGAAATAAGAAGCCTTTGGCAATTAATGTGAAAAACACCATAAAAGAATTATAAATTTCAATTATAATTGAATTTTAATTATAAAAACATAATCAACATGATACAACATCTCAAGCATACTAGCTCATACATGGATATGATAACCATAACAATAATTATCTAACATGTATGCATAATAGCATATAGGACATTGACATGCATGCATAACAATATGCATTACCTTGACATCCATTACTGCAACCCAGCTCCTGTAACACCCCACCCCACATTTACCAGCTTTTATAATTTCTCTAGGGTAAACATAAGCTGACAGTTACTATGACAAAACCATACATCCAAGTTCCAGTTATGGAGGTAGGGTTTAGTAACCAGAAACTTGTCAATACCTCTCACGGACACTTGGTTACCCAGATGTCATACAACATCCACTATCGATCTAACCTTGAGCACAAACTTCTTTTTAGCTAACCTCATAGCCCATAAAAACACATGCCATGTTTTGCATGCTACCAGAAGGCTCCATCTGCATGGACAAACCTTCCTTCATGTGGTTGCAACCAAAATTTCCTATTTCATATGGTGTGGCTAGAAATCGTGATCCATATTTTTAGGATCATTTCCAAGTCGACTGCCCAAAATTCTCCAAAATCACCTTCATCACCTACAAGAGTCATTACTCACAATTATTGACTCAATTCCTACTCAAACTTATCAAATACATGAAAATCATTTATATAAACACTTTGCAGTCAAGGTACCCATAGGCCATAAATGCATAGTTTCATTAGAATCACCAAGAAGGTTTGTTTCCCTCTCTTACTAGATGAAATAACATACAATAACGTATGAAATCATATCAAGTAGTTAAGAAATCATTAAACCATGGAATGGATCAATAACAAGAGAACATCATAAAACGGGAAATATAGCATACATGTAACCAACATTTAACAAGAATAGAACCATGACTAACCAATCATAAAATCAGAATGTGTGCTCATTAATCTCAATAAGAATAAACACATTATTATGTATGCAAATTCCAACCAAATTGGGGAATTCCACATACCACCCAGCTATAGATTGGGCTGAACCAAATCTCTCTTTCAGCCAATCACACCCATTCCATATTCCAAGCATGAATGTGGGATCTCATGGGATAAACCAAAACAAAACCAACCAAGGAATCGAGAGGCTAAACCACCTCAACCCTCAACCATAGTGGTTTCACCTAAACCATTCCAGAAATCACCAAACCAACACAAGCTTGGATTCCTCAGAAATTCTTCACCATACCCATAGGAATTTTCCTGTCTCCACCCACCTCTCAAGGGCTTCCTGGAGAAAACCATTGCCACCCCCAACCCTTGGGATTTTCCCAATACCACCTCACCCGGATCCAAAATATTCCAGCAATCCAAAGCTCAACCAAGAATGAATCCCATCACACCATAGCTATCTAGTAAATGGCAAGGCAAATCTAAAGTCATTGTCAATCGAGGAAAATCCCATGCCATTGATAGAAAAATACCATGTAAACCAAATGCATGCACCATGCATTCAAATCCCAACAATGAAACCACACATGAAACATGTTACATGCAAAATCTTCATGTTTTAGATGCTCCTCCAATCTTTTCCTCGTGCTCCCTTTCTTTCCTTTCCTTTTCCTTTGCTTGCTTGCTTGAGTCCAAGTGCTCTCTCTCTTCTCCTAGAGATTTATTTCTGAAAATGATCAAAAGCTAGAATTGACAATAGTTTTCAAATGTTTTTGTAATGTCTTTTTATCCTTGATGCCTAGTGTATCTTCCTTTCCTTTTTTCTTTTTCTTTCATTTTCCTTCATTTTCTCTCTAATTACCTTGAATGCATATTCTTGTCTCTTCATCTTCCTTTTTTCCTATTTTCCTTTATTCCTTATATTAAATTTATGTTTAATGCCTTTTTCCTTTGCTAATGCCAATGCCAATTTCCATAGACAATAATTAGCCACAAGTGATACCCACTATAATTTTTGTTCCCTCCATTCATATTGGAATATGTGTCCCATAACCTTGGTCTTATTTTCTCCTTTAATGTCCTTTATTACATGAAAATTTAACCCAAGGTTGTGACAGTAGTCTAGGAGGGGGCTGAAAAAACAAGTGTTAGTACCGCTAAGAAGTTGATGGAAAGTGTTCTCTTATTCCTCCATAAATAACTCAGTTGGCAAACGTCCTTTTAATTTAAATCTCTCTCTCTCCTAAAAAAAATTAAACTAAGACTTTCTATGCTCGACATGAATCCCTGCATTGTTATGTTCATTAATCCATTGTGGTGTAATAGTAGGAGGTTGTTGATAACATTGGAGAAATAGGATATGTTTATTCATATGTGTGTGAATGACAGAGAAAACATTCAGATGAGTTAAGTTTAAAAACAAAGCTAAACACTACAAGGAACTATGTTGAGTTCTTTCCTTCGAGTTGAGAAACAATCAAATAGTTCAACTTAAAGTTATGATTTTTTGTAGCTTGAATTTATGATTTAATATGTTTTTCTTGTGATATGAAGTGACCTGCAACTGCACATTTCACCTCATGAACAAAACTCTTGATAGGAATATGATTTAAAATTGTTGATAATTTCCTTATGATGAATCTCATGAAAAATTCACGTGCTTATGATGAAGGAAAATCATGGAACTTCCAACATAAGCATATGAGGATGATTGTAGGACAAATAGGACCAACTTAAATATATCAAAGTGCACAGTGGCGTGCTAGTGATGATGAATCTAGGAAAAGGGCGAGATTATCAAGTTGGATTGGGTGCAGTAAAAGCACCGGAAGCTATAAATGATCCATTGGAATATGGCTGAGCAAATGAATTGATGCTCATTGAGTTGCTAGGAAAGAAAATGTGTATGAAAAATGTAATTGTAAACTAAGTTGTATTTATAAAGATCATTATGATTTATGGTTGGGTCAAGCATGTTTGTATTTGTGTTCAAGAAATATAACACTGAGGAGGGTGCTCGTCCAAGGGGGTGGAGTTTGCGACAACCCCTTTGGGATAACCCCTATTGTAGCCATTTTGTCTAATTAAAATGGCTAAGAATTGGGACACAGATTTTAGAGCTTCGGGAGGGAGATTGCTTGGGAAAATGGAGGAAGTTGGTCATTAATTATATTCATGGAGGTTGACTTGTACGCCTTCAATGGATTGACTACATCATTAATTTCAACTATAGAAGAGAGGACAAGAACCATACTTACCATAGGAAAATTCACAAGAAGAAAGGGACAATGAAACTAAGACTATGTTGAGCTAGCAAACAGGAGGCAATCTGAGGACATCTGAAAGGGCGTGAAGCAGGGATCTGACATGATAGCACCCCCATGAGCACATGCAATTGGAACATAACCACCAGTCGGAGGCAAGGAGAGGGGCCTAGGCAAAGGCACAATGACAGAACCACATATGGTTGCAACAATAGTAGTGGAAGCTGTGAAGAAACTTCTAAATGATGGGGAAGGAATTGCTTCATTCATTCACAAAGGGAATTCATTGATGAATAAGTGTTATCACTCAGGTTGTTCCCTGCTTCCTAAAGGGAATACGGCCGAGGTAACCACTAACCAGTCTTTTAGTTATAGGTCCTAGCCTACCTACAACTAGAGAGGGCTCTCTCTTTATAATTTAGCATTGTTTGTGGGTGATTTTAGGCTAGTTATGGTGCACTAATTTTGTTTTAGATTTGGTTGGTTGGTGAATTCAACAGAGCTGGGATATAATTTACAGAACAGTTTGAGCCATTGGGCAATGGGGTTCATGACTGTGTACTACTGAAGTATGTTTTTGAGGGAAGAGTATTGCTGCAGAGCCAGATAAGCATCTGTGGAACAATTTTTCAAGATTAGGTGATGGAGTTATGAAATTAGTGAGTGAAAGGTAGTTGAGGATATTTCACTATGCTAACAGGGGAGAAAATGGGAGTATTGTTTAAGAGAAGTTAAGAATTCTTAAACAATATTCACAGTGAGAGAATTAGTTTAAATATGAGCAATTAAGAATTCATATCCATGTCTAATCCTGAAGAAAACATATTAGAAATAGAGATTGAGCATAGAGTGTATTTAAACAAGTCCTAAGCTATTCTTTTTCCCAGTTACTATGATCATGAAACATATGTGAATTTTTTTTTGCATACACAGAAAGACATAAACACAGATCATAATAACTTATTGTTCCATTAAACGACACAGGAATTCTGCAACATAACACAGTCCTTCATTTCCACCTTCAGACAGTATAGGAACCAGGAACTCCACCAGAAATTTGTATTAGAAAAAGTCTGAGATATACAATGCAGCTCTTCTGAGAGAGTTTCACAACAACTAACCCCCAATACGCTCTATGAGGGGATATATATACAAAAATAGGAGATAAAATATCTAGACAATGAGTTATTGTGTAATAAATTACATCACCAACTCTCTTACAGAAATAAATGAAAGAAATAACTATAGCAGTTAATATTAATATGGCAGCTGTCTTTCTGTCAGACAAATTTTAACTTTTTGGATCAACAAAGTTGGCTGTAGCTGCGTTTTTAAATCTGCGTTTGCTGAGTACGTTGCCTGAGTGCTTTGATGAGTCACTGCACTAATGCTTCATGTAATACCTGCGTGCTTGATTCTTTGCTGACCTGTACTGTGACTGAGATCTAAATAAGACAAAAAAGGAAGAATATACCTAAATCACCTGGGTAGTACTTCCAGCATTGCCTGCCACCAATCAGCTGGAGGTAGCTGATGTCTCCTTATTTTTATGAGTGCTTCATCTGCTTCAGTATATCTATAGAAATTTGGAGGCACTTCAAACAGATGATTAATCTCATGCTCAATAAAAAATAAATTCTCCAATTTATCATACAAAGACTGACCAGAGAGAGGTCTTGCTTCTTCTGTGGAGTTAGTGGATGCTGTAATCTAATTTTCAACATAATTGTTGATCCTGGTGATGTATTTCTCATATGACAGCAGTTGTCCAACACCAGTCACTAGGCTGGACAATCCTCTATCTTGCAATGCTGTTATTTTTGCCCTGAACTCATCCATTTCTGCCTGCATATCCTGACATTTTCTTTCCAGAGTCCGTGTGAAATTTCTTAGGGTTAGCACTTCCTTGGCTGTCAGGATAGTGTCTATTCGATTGCATATATCCAGTGCTGCCAATTCTTCCTTAGTGTGAGTATTCAGGAAATGTATCATCTTATTAGTCTGCTCAGGCATAATTCCCAGTGATTTTCTGGCCTTCTGTATTTCAATATGAGCTATGCCTATTAATTCAATTTGCTCATGTATTGCCTGTATTGATCTCCATTGGTCATTAATTGATTGGCCAATTTTGGCCCACAAAATCTTTTTGATCTCAGCCAGAGTTTTTCCCAGAAGCAGTTCTTTTTCTAAGGCTTTCACTCTGGTCTCTAAGGCTTTTATTTCCCTTTGCTTGTCGGCCACTGTCATTTTGGACTTATCATAGCTGGCCTCTAGCTTGACCAGTCTTTCTTTCGCTTCATTAATTTGTGTCACTTGAACTTCAAGTTCCTTGACAGCGTTCATTAAGTCCTCCATGCTCATACTGGATTCTGGTGTTGCTGTTATTGCTTTTGTTGCTTCTGTAGTTGATGTTGCTGTTGTAGGTCCTGGAATAGCAGGAGGGGCTGCTGCTGTTTGTGTAGGAGGTGCAGGGCCAAGGGTTGTAGATGTTTGAGGGGGTTGGAAGGTCGACTCCCCTTGCTTGTCTTGCAATGCCTTTTCCAATTCTGCTTCCATCTGTAGTATTCTCTGATTCATCTTAAGAAGCAGATCCATGGTCTCATCAACTTGTTTTTCCTGTGCAAGTACTGCTGTTTGAGGGTGAATGGTTGCAGGCAGCTTTGCCTACTTTCTGAGTGCAGCAATGTCATCCTCCTTTTTCTTCATAAGGGCCTTAATACCCTTTGGATCTTTAGGATCATGTCCTAAATCAATAATTATGTCTTCCAAAGTTTTTATTCTGCTTTCCTTAGCAGTGGAAGACATCCTTTCCAAATCTAGCTATGTATTTGTATTTTTTAGTGACTCTTTTAACTGATGGGCTAGCATGGCCCTGTCTGCAAGTGTGGCATACACCATTTCCCCTATTTGCTTGTGCAGTTCAATTTGATCCATGGGATGTATGTCCTTGGAGAGGACCTCTAGATTTTTCTTTGTGTAGTCTGCAGATGACTTGGGCTTTAGAACCTTAGGTTTAAAATCAGTCAAAATCATTTTATCCTCCTTGATATCATATGCTGCCATCAATCTTTGTTGCTTGGAGGGTGTTGTCTTTAAGAATTGATCATAAAGTTGAACTCTCAAGAGTTCATTTTGTGCCTTAATCTCCATAAAATCTCCTTTGATACCAACTAGTTGCTTGCCCTACTGCCTGGAAGAGGATACTTTTGTACTTTGCTGCATAGCTTGTTCCTGCTGGAATGAGCTGGTAGCAGTTTGCTGGCTGGATTCTCTTTCTCTGCTTTGGCTTTCTACCCTTTCTTCACTGATGTGTTCTTCAGTTTGAGGGTCAATTCTTGGCCTCTTGGCCTCTGGTTGCTGTGTTGACCCACTTGGAGGTGTGGGCTCCTCTCTATCTGGCTTTCTACCTCTTTCCTCATTGAGAGGCATTTGCAAGACTGGAATTTGGGATGTTTCAGTTTGCTGTGGAAGGGCTTTCCCTTGACTCTGATCTTTGGAAGTGCTGAGTTGTTCTGCCTCTATTTCCAGTTATGCATCCATCACTTCTTTTCCTTTTTTTGTGGCTGTTGTTGTTGTAGATGCCTGATGGACGGTCTGTGCAGCTGTAGCAGTGGATGTCCCTTCTCTGACTTAGATTGGTAGCTTGAATGACACCTGCTGAAAAGAATCCAAGTTAAGAGTTTTTTCTAAATCTTTTACAGTTTACTCCATTTTCTCTTCTTGATTCAATTCCTCAACTAATGTCCCAGGCACCCATTCATCTTGGTTGGCGAAATGTTCAATTTGTGGATATGGACAATGTTTATAGGCTAACAGCCTATATTTGACTCTTCTAGCACTGATAAAGCCATTAGGGTCATAAGGGACCCACCATAAACTCCTTTTTAGTTTAAGCTGTTGCCCCAGTGTTTGATCAGCCTCTTGCCAACCATCTTTCTTGTTCATGATGAAGGGGCCTAGACGGTCTTTGAATTTCAGGTTGGCTTTCTTCTTGGCACTATGAAAATGTGTAAGATCAGAATTGATCAGTTGCCTATAGTATTCTAAGGTAAACAATCTCATAGGCACATATCTTGGGAGCCTGTAAGGACAGAGCTCACAACCATAGATCCTGATGACTGTGTGTTTTTGGTATAGATACTAATCACCTATTTTGTAATTCTTGGACAACCTCAATATTTTCTACATGTCATTTGACAATCTGGCAAGAGGAGTTCTTTACAAGAGGCATGTGACTCGATAGACAAACTGGTCAATGAAATCACAGTAGGAATAAGGAGAGTTCTGGACTTGATAAAAAACTGAAGACCAAAAGACAACAGACCTCCTCTCACCCTGTGAATCCAGCTTCTTGATAGCGCATTGGAAGCAATCTGTTTGATAGTACATGAACAGGTGATAGATGTATGATGAATACTTAAATATTGCCTCCCTGTCCAGCTTTAGCAGTTGGTCATGTATTTTGTTGGAAATAAACTTGGCATAGTTGTATTTCATAGCAGGGGGCTTCCCAAGGCTATATGTAGATAAAATGACCAACACTGTTTCATCAATATGTTCATTTGTTGAGAAACCCAGCACAGAGGATATCATGTCTACAGGAAGCTTGCCTACCTCATTGAAATTCATGTAAAGGAAAGGAGGTGGCCCAGTAGGTTGGCGGTCTGCTCTCATGAAAGTTTTGGCAATTGTAGCAATCTCAGTGTTGGAGAGCTTGGAGCCTTCATCCAGCAGGTGCTTTATGGAAAAAGGGAAGAGCAGTTGGTTCTGCTTGAAGTTGAGCATCTGATTGATGGAATCAGGAGTAATGTAAAAGAGTATGCTCCCAGATGGAGACTTGACAGCTCTGAGGCTTTGGTCATAATTCTCAGCACAAAGGTGAATGATTTCAGGAAAGATATTCATAGAAGGCAAGAAATAGATGGGCAGATTTGACTCCCAGATGCCATACATGTCAGTGTTGCTTAAGTGGCTATTCCTCAACTGGCAGAAGGTCTGCAAGTGGTTCCTCTCTCCCACAAAATCCTGAATGAGGAAATCACTGTCCACTAAAGGCATTGCTTCAAGCTCCCTGTTAGGTGCATTGGTAGGAGCTACATCTAGGGCTGATGGAGTGGCCATGTTGAAACCTTTTCTGGATTAGTACTTGAGGTTAGGATCAGTGAAAAGGCTGAAGACTGCAAACTGAATTTGTACTTGGGAGTGACTAGTTTTAAGAGTTTCAAAGACTTTTTACTGGGTTGATGAACTGTGGGGCAATCTGTGGAGAAACAGACTATTTTTGAGCTAAGTAGCTGGAGTTTTGCAGAGGGAATTCTAGTAAAGGGATCAATGCATAGTTGTATGAACTTCTGCAGGCAGGTTGAGGTTTTACAATCACTCTTTAACGGTAAATTTTGCAGGAGGGTGCGGGTTTACCGAGTTTTGTTAGAGTAGGAACTTTACTAGGGAATTTAGGCAAGTTTTAAGTAGATAATTGGACTAGTGTGGAGCTTGCATAATTTTATGCAGGTAACTCGGAGAAAAATGGCAAAAATAGGGGTGAAATAGGTCAACTGTGGGCAAATACCGGGTTTTTGCAGCTCCGAGGACGTTGACCTGGTACAATGGCAAGCAATTGACTTGAATCTGCAGGTGGTGGCAGCTCGAACGGTTAAATTGCGAGTTTGGCGGCAAATCTTCGTAATAGCATGCACAACGCTCCGGAAATAAGTGGCGAAAATGACACAAAATGGCTCTTTTGCGTGGTTTTATGCGAAATTGGGACTTTTTGCCGCTTTTGGCGCTTTTCGGCGATGACGTCAGCATGACGTCATTGGTGGGTCCTGGGTACGGCAGGATGACGTGGCGGCTGACGAGGATGACAACGTGGCGGTGACACGGTGGCAGGGCGTGGACACGGGTGGATGACGTGGGGGCGACATGGAGCAGCAGCGGCGGATGTGGGCAGTGACGTCATGGGTGACGTGGGTATGACGTCACAGGGTGGGGGGTGGTTCCCGGTATTCCCCGCACCACCCTTGGGTCATACGCGGTATAAGGGGGGGGCTCCGAACAACCCGAGAAGGCGACGCGTGGCGGGGGTATGACGGTGAAACCGCCAATCCCCTGGACACTAAACCTCCACCGCTTCCCTGGTGAAATCGACTGCCCACCTTTGGATCTGCGGGGCCGACGATCGGACGGCTAGCTCCGGGGAGTCTGTAGTGGCGGCAAGTTAAGACACAAGACCCGCCCAATAAAATAAAAAATTAAATAAAAATGTGAGCGGGGGTGGGTTTAGACTTAGGGTTAGTGAAGATTTATTATGTGCGCTCGTTTATATGTTTAGTTAAAAACATTACAAACCAATACATTAGCGCGGGGTGGTAAAAGAGGTTTATGAGGGTGGAGACTTCAGTAATTGATTTTTACCCAAAGTTTTGATTTAAACCCATAGTTTAGGGCGGTGGAGCGTTAATACTAGTCCCGAATGGACTAAGTATTCCCCAAGACATGACTTTATAGCTATATTGCTAGGGGGAGCGTATTTGACTAGATTTTTTGGGATTTTATATAGTTTTTGTAGAATTAGGGAAGGGGAACCATGTTAGGGAGCTAAATAATAAATTAGTTGTTAATATGACTTTGTGAGGTGAATATGTAGGGGAAAGTGCTAAGCTTTAAGAAGTAAAACTTAGAGATAAAAAATGAGTGGAATTCAGAATGACGATTTTTACACAAGAAATGTGGCTTCTTTTCCTTGTGTGAACTTCATAGTTTGACTTGGTACTTGTCATGGAATGAAGTGAAACAGGACTTATGGGCAGATCCCAAGGTCCTTAGGAGGATGTTAATAAATGATGTTTAGGAAAAGGGGGGAAATTAGTGATGCTTCCATTGTTATGCCATCAAACCTTTCCCATGGTGCCAATACCCTGAATGGGATGAGTTCTTCATGATAAGCCAAATGGTAATGGCACCCTTACTTCTGCAACCTTACACTACTTACCCTGCCTAGCAATCCTAACATTTTTTCTTACTTGAATTGGGTGCACTTGAATTAGCAAACCCTGATTGTCCTCTTTTTCTTTTGACTGCCCTCCTATCTAAATCTAACCTTATTTCTTCCAAGGACCCAGATTAAGCAGTTGGGCTCCTTCATTTCTCTACCTAGCTAGTCATATGCCAAGCTTGAGCTGTTTGGACAGGAGTCATTCTCTATTCTGCAACAAGTAATTTAAACATGGCATGGCCCAGATTAAATTGTTGGGCTATCCATCAAGTATGATTAGTAGCAGTATTTGCAGACTGTGATGCTGCTAAAAAGATAGTAGTGGCATTTTGACTGGCCACTTTCCTGGTCTTTAGTTTGGGGTTCATTCTCACTATTATTTTGACCAATTGATTTTCTTGCCTTTTGATTATTCTTTTAAGGCATACCCTCTTTTCATTTTTTAATTTTCCTAGTTTGTATACAAAATATGGAACCTTTGCAGCCTGCAATGATGAACATATTTAGCCCTTCCACTGTCAATCATGAAAAATGAAACCTATTGGTATAGGAACCTAATAGTGGCTCCACTTAGGGATGGATTTTCCTGGTGGAAATGCAAGAACAGTAGGTTAGATGGCCTTATTTTTGTATTCTTGCTCCAGTGAATCCTCCTTAGCATGGACACCTTTGATCTGAATCTTATGAGCTTGTATGTAGTGTCCTTTGACCTGACTTGTGCAAGAATTATCATTTTTATGTCTTGCTGGTTTCTATGATTGTTTATCATTGGTTCTCTGTTTTGTAGACCTTCCTTAGATTTTCTTGTGGAAAGTTCAACATCTACACCATACTTGATACAGTTTGCTGATCTTTCTTCAAAATTTGTTGTACTTGGTTCTCTATCTATCCGTTGTATTTGAAAATTGCTAAAAATACACATATTTATGTACAATATGTAATTGTGCTATGCTCATGGATCATAATATTGCATGAGCATTCTCCCATTCACTAGGCCTTCCTCATTATTTGAACCATCCAGACTCTTTAAAAAAAAGGTGTTATTACCCTACACAGCTTGAATTACAAATGGTCCTCTCCAAAGAAAATCAAATTTGCCATGTTTCCCTTTGTCTTCCCTCCTAGAATCCCATTTCAGTACTTTGTTTCCTATGAAAAAGTCTTCAGCTTTTGTTCTTTTGTCAAACATCTTTTTCAGCTTCTCTTGTAGAACCTGGGTTCTATGATACACTTCTTCCCTTGTTTGCTGCAAGTGAATTGTTTGATTGATCCTCCTCTAGAGGTCATTAGGTTCTGCTTGTATTTCCTGTAGCAATTTGATCACAGGGATCCCAAGAGATGAAGGGAAGACAGCTTCCAGACCATATACCAATTCATATGGAATTGTACCAATGGATCTTTTAGTGGTCAATCTATCTGCCCATAGTGCATTGACAAGCTTCTTATGCCAATTCTTTTTGTTCTCCTCCAAGATCTTTTTGATGATATTGATGAGGCTTTTGTTGGAGGAATCAGCTAGGCCATTGCCTTGAGGGTAATAGGCTGTGGAATGACCTAGGGTAATATGATATTTGTGACAAAAAATGATCATTCTTTTGGATTTAAAGGCAGTTGCATTGTCTGTTATGATCTTCTCTGGGCAGCCAAATCTAGACAAGATATTGGTTTCTAGGAATTGCATGATGATTGAGTCATTTGCTTGTCTACAAGGTATGACCTCTATCCATTTGGTGAAATAATCTGTAGCTGTCAAAATCCATCTATGCTGGCCAGAGGATGAAGGGTGAATTTCCCCAATGAAGTCCAAGCCGCATTGTTGAAATGGTTTTTTAGTTGAAATAGGTTTGAGGGGTAAGGGCAACAACTTTTTCTTTCCTTCAAAGATCTGAAATTTATGACATGACATCACAAACTTTTTTGAATCAGCAAACAGGGAGGACCAATAAAATCCAGCCCTTAGGATTTTATCAGTTGTTGATTTCCAATATAGGTTCCCTCCACAATCTCCTGCATGAAATTCTCTAAGGACTTTATCAGTTTCATCCAAAGTTAGGCAATTAAGAAAAATACCTTCATGATTTCTACAAAATAATACATTATCTATGATACAAAACTTTGAAGCTTTCATTTTCAAAAATCTCTTTTTGGTTCTGGATAACCCTAGAGGAGCTTGCAGGTTTAACAATACAAAACATATGTTAGCATACCAAGGTGATTGTAAGAAGGCTTGATTGATCTGTGGAGTCGCCATCTCTTGTTCGTTATCCAGTTCATTGATGTCAAGTCCTTGGAAATTGGTTTCAGTCATTAGTTAAGCTAGCCCTTGTCCTTTTATAAGTTTTGTTGGCTTAATCTCTATATCATATTCCAAAATGTTGGCTATCCATTTGCCCCTCTTACCTTCAATTCCCTCTCGAGTTAAAATGTCTTTGACCACTGCATTGGGCACATATGCAATTATGTGAGAGTACAAGATATAAACTCTAAAATCTTTTATGGCCTTGACAAGGGCATATGCTTGCTTTTCCATGATCTGGTACTTGAGTGGGGCATCTCTAAGGGATCTGCTGAAAAAGGCAATGGGTTTTTCACATCCCGAGTCATCTTTTTGTAATAAGACATCAGCAATTGTATGTTCAAGTGCAAAGGAAAAAACTATAAAGTCTCTATCAAATCTAGGACTTGTAAGAACAGGTGTTCTTGTTAAAGCTATCTTGATCTCCTCAAAATCCTGTTTGGCTTCTACTGTCCATTTAACTTTGGCATCTTTCTTGAGCATGTTATTCAACAGCCTTATTAGTTCGGCCAAGTTAGGAATGAATCTTCTTAGGAACTTAATCTTTCCTAGAAAAGCTTGTAATTCTTTGATGTTTCTTGGATGAGGGACTTGAAGGATAGCTTGAATCCTATCAGGGTCAATTCTTATGCCATCTTTTGAAATTATATGACCTAGGAGTTTGCCTTCTTCTAGGCCAAATAGTGATTTCTTT
>APFE030145522.1:47804-73175 GCA_000404065.3 Pinus taeda | reverse complement strand
TCGATAACCACTTCATTACGAGGTCAGGTGGCAAGCCATCCTTAGAGGAGTCTCGCAGTCATGATGCAAACCAGAAAAGGGATTCGGCGGAGAGACAGCGGCCGACAAACAGAGCCCGGAAAGGGAAGGAGAAGGGCCACTGCACGCCTCAACACAGATCAAACAAAATCATGGAGCATTAATGGTCCTGTCAGCGCAACGATCATCCCAACAAACCTCATGGGGCATCTTTGGCACGAGGGAGCTCCCAAGTATCACAGCAGGCCGCCCAAAACATTTGAGTATGGTTATTCCTCTGTCAGAAGAGGAAAAACCCCGAGCCATACCTGCCTATTGAGGGAATCAAACGGTTATGGAACAGGTCAGACAAGTCCAAGACTCTGAGCTTTCTAGAGAGCTCAGGAGCATTGTAAAGGGCCTATAAAGGGCAGAAAATGGAATTTAACAAAGGTTCAACTTTTGGAGATTATTCCTCCCCTGTTCCTTCAAGCTTCTAATCTGCAGTCTTTAGTAATACAAGCTTCTTTTGTTGTTACATGTTTAATGTCCATTTCTCTTCTGTTCTATGCTTGCACTTGAACGATTTGTTCAGGTTTTCTAAGTGTTTAAGGCCAGATAACTGTCATCTTATCTCTGCTTTGATATATTGAATTTGCAAGCTTCTTTGCTGTCTATGGGCAGTCATTTATATGTGTGATTATATGTGCATCTGCCAGTATAGTCAGTAAGTTCACTTGCTGCCTGTAACTAGCCATTCATATTGGTCTATGTATGTAATACGCTGGCATAATCAGTGTTCTCCATCTATCCATTAAATCTACAAACTATTGAGCATTAGCAGTATAAAGCCTTGTGTTGTTGGGAGCGTGCATGCATGTCTTGAGCGTTAATAGAGGAAATGGTTATCCGACTTGATCCAAACCATCTTTCATTCCAATAGTTCAGAGAACAATATTGAAAATTTTATGTTACCAGGCATCTCTGATTTACAACCTCAGAGAGTTTCTTGGAGTGCTAACAGGTACCACCAATAATGACAATGGCCCTCAAGGTACTATAGGTACAATCTAACATGCGAATCAATGAGCTGGCGTCGAACACCCGTAGAATCATTCGGTCGGAGGCCAATGATGAAAACCTCGCGTCGAGCATGAAGAACCCGCCATTGAGGCATGCAGGCTCCAAGGCACCTGAAGGGAGTCTCTAGGTCAACTTCCTGGATAATGAGCTAAAGTCGACAGGAAGTGACCTTGATCGAAGGCGGGCCATAATGTTTCCCACATCATCGACACGAGACAGAGAAGGATAACATGTTTATGAATCAAGATTGTGTGAGTTATCAGAGGGAGGTTGATTATTCTGCAGAGGTCAACTTCTCTTGAACATATCGGCGGCACGACAGTGGACTTGGCAATATTTGGCATCAAATGATCAGAGGTCATGGTGACAAGGCAACGAGCAGATGAGAGGTCAAACGGGATCACCCAAAACCATGGAGGCAAGTGAAAAATGAGATGAGATGTCCCGACCCAGACACGAATGCAGACAAGTGCTATGTTCAAGAGCGACATACTGCCGACACGACAATGCTTCTGGTTCCATTTTCCCCACCATTGCTGGCGAGTACCCGGGTTATTTTTTGATGACGAGCTTGACGGGGATAGCATATGCTTGAAAGGCATCATTTTGATGGAATCCGATGTCATTAATTTTTAATGAGTCTGACAAAGGAAGAACTCGATGTCTTTTCATGTTTATAGAGTTTGAAAAGACAACGGAAAAGGAAACTCTAGGGGTGTCCTTTTTCGTAAAGTTGTGTCTCTAGAGCCCAAAAAAGTATAAAACAATGCTCGAAAGAATCGCCTGACCATTACGGTCGAGGAGTATTTTTCGTGATTAGTGATTTTGACCTGAAAAAGTAAAAAAGTGATCGAAACCATTTCGTTACCATTAACGAACCTGAAATGACAAGGGTCCGACAATATTTTCGTCTTTATACGGTCGGAAAAGAGTTCAAAGACGACCGCCTCTCATTTACATTTAACGAGTCGAGAGGAATAACTTGGCATTCTTTTCACCTTTAAATGGTCAGAAAAGAGCTGAAAGCAGACCTCCATTTTTATTCTCTTTAACGAGTCAAAAAGGGAAAAAATACTTGGCAATATTTTCATATTTTACGAGTCAGAAAAGAGCTTAAAGGTGACTCATCCTAGAGGAACGAGTGGTATAAAGGGTAGAAATTGGTTCCAACAATGGTGGAACTGCTCAAAACATGTAATGGTCAAGAGGTTGGCTAACAAAACCACTCTTAACTGCGGTCCCTCAGGAAAGGAAAATAAGCAAGTGAAAGCATATGATTGGCCAAAGAGATGGTGGCGATGAGATGAAAACAACCAAGGCTCATCTAACAGAATTTAGCGGATAAAGACAACAATCACGAGATGTACATTGGGTATGGGTTCATTTTTACACAAGCTTGAACCATGGGGAACTCTACTTGGATTCAATTTCATGTTTACACAAGATTGGAACGAAAAACTATGCTTGTTATAAGTTCGCATGCCCCCATCATAATGACACAAAACGAGGTACATGCCCCCCAAGCTTCATTGCATTCAACAAAGTGGTTGGAATGAAGGTTCACTTTCAAGATCTTGGAAAGAATCGACTCGTATTTTACGAGATCTTAATCAAAAGACTCGATTTGGAAAGGTAGTTGTTTCATCTTTTAATGAGGTTGACACAGAATCAAGAACTATCCTCATAACCCTTGTTTCATTTTTTAACAAGCTTGACACAAGACAAGGAAATGTGCTCCAGGATCCGTGGTTCATTTTTTTAACGAGGTTGACACAGGAACAAACTATCCTCGGTCCAGACCCAGTTTCATTTTTTAAGGAGATTGACATAGGAAGGCGAACTATGCTCCGACCAAATCCAGTAAGCTTTACATAGGAAAGCGAACTTTGCTTCGAACGAACTTCATCATAATGAACATGAAGTCATTGCTTCCAAGAGTGCCACTCCCAGTGGAAGGATCACATCTTGGAAGTCAAGACTTAATGCCCCCAGGACATTATGCACGATGGCGGCATCACTGGATATAGGCACGGGATAAGTAGCCACGTAGTTGACCTGCGGTGAGGCAGATACAACCGGTGGATAAAAACCAGGAGGGGATGACAACTGCGTAGGAGGCACCGGGGGACTAAAGAATGATAATTGATCTAAAGTCACGATCCTTCCGTCATGTGGAAATCAAACCACATGGAAAAGTGAAGAGACAAGGGCCCCCATGGCATAAACATAGTCACGACCAAGGAGAAGACTGAAATCTAAAGCACCTGGGGTAACTAGTACATGGAAAAGTGAAGAGACAAGGGCCCCCATGGCATAAAAATAGTCACGACCAAGGAGAAGACTGAAATCTAAAGCACCTGGGGTAACTAGTACACGGAAAATTGAAGAGACAAGGGCCCCCATGGCATAAACATAGTCACGACCAAGGAGAAGATTGAAATCTAAAGCACTTGGGGTAACTAGTACGTCGATATAGACAGTTTCTCCTCCCAAAGTAATAGGGAAATTTGGAAGGATCCCTAATGGTTGACTGGTTCCTCCGTCAAACGCCATCAGATTCTGCGCAACGAAACAAGCTGTGGGGAGCCCAAAGCTTGCCAAGTAGTGGAAGGCATAAGACTGAAAGATGCACCCTCATCCAAGACAGTGCCAGGTACTGCCTTATCATAGGCATGTACTGTAATCTGGAAAGGCACATGGGATGGAAGGCAGAAAGAAGTCAGGTGACTCTAGTCGAAGGAAACGACTGAACTACTTGGCGGGGGAATCGTATGATGGCCCCCCTGCTCCGAAGAAGGACTCTCGGGATTAGTTGGGATAGGAGAGTCATTTTTGGACTCAGGAGAATCTGACGAGATGAGAAGAACATGAGCATGACGCTCTTCCAAAACAGAGTGATCGACGGGTGGTGAACCCGAGCCAACACTCTTTCTGACCAATGGTTGGTCTGGAACAGGCTTAGCACAGCCAGGTTCGGAAAGAGGAGGATGGACTGGAGAAGGACCTAAGTCAATCTCTTTGTTGACAGGGAGAGGATCTAAAGAGAGCCTCTGATAACCAACAGGGAGTTGGGGTGAGGAAGCTGTAAGACTTTCCAAAACAGTGGAAGCTTTATCCATGAGCAGACAAAGGTGAAGGAGATGGTTTCCTTCACATAGCCTACAAGGGAATCAAATATTCCCTTTCTTGGCACCGTTGCCAGTTGGTAGGGTAGCATCGCCATGAGCTTCAGAGGATGATGAGGGGTAGGTTGGGTTGTGAGACCATACTTCTAAGATCCTGGGAATGCCAGGACAATCACGAAGAAGATGGTCTCCCTTGCACAATTTACAAGGAAACTTAACCTTCCATGGAGGAGTAGAAGGAGTTCTGACCTGAGCCGTACTCGGGGCAGTAGGTGCACTTTTAGCCTCTTGCCTATGAGACTTGTTCTTCTTCGTCTTCTTCTTCTTCTTCTTCTTAGCCACCTGGTTACTTGAATCCAGACTTTCACCAAGCGAACTGGAAGATGAGGACGTAGAAACAAGCGAAGAAGGGGAGAGGTCCACCTTGGAATAAAAATGATGTTGTTCGGGTGGAGGAACTGATTGACCAGTAGTGGAGACACTAGGGATCATAGAGGTTGAGAAAAACCAAACAGGAAACCCAACAATTAACCTAGGAAGGGACAACGTTGCCATGTAAGGAGCACCAACATTCCCAAAAGGAGGAAAATGACCAGGATTCCCGTTAGAGGGGATTCCTGGGTTGGTGAACTCTAGAAAAGCTGCCATCAAAACTGAAAATCACACAGGGGGCTGAAAAAGAGCCAAGACACACAATCAAATGGCCAACAAACAGAATCTAACAGGGCATGTGATCGCAGGTAATTTAATTTGTAGACACAAGGACATAACTTGACCTTTTCATCTTTAGAGAGTCGAGAAAAGGACAAAAAGATGACTCTAGTCGCCTTCGAATGTTTAATGAGCTTGAAGTGACAAATGATCAGATGAGCCTTTTCTTTTAGGGAGTCCGAAAAGGATCAAAAGTGACTACTCTAGAGAACTAGGCAAAAGGTTTACCAGACAATCCGTAAAACTGCATATACACCTTGGCAATTGTATGAAAACCAAGGACTTTCCGTACGACAGTCAATCTTCCAGAATGCTGTGTTCGGTGCGTTACAGGTCGTAAGGTGGCAGACATGACTTCCTATGGATAAAGGATGATAACCTAGTGGGATCTCCCCATATACTCGACGGTACGTGGGAGCACAAGTCCGTACTAGACCACTATTGAGTCACAAAAGGAGGAATCAGCCAACCTTGAGTGGAAACAAAAGTGACTAGGTTTAACGACGTCGGAGCACGTCTCTAGCCTAGACCTCTAAAAAGTGTGTGTTATGTTCCAATGCGTTGTTATATTCATTCAGTTCATTTTAAAGTTGATCTTGTATTAGGTTTAGTTTTCAGGCCTTACTTTATGTAATATCTCAAAAATTCCCTAAATGCAAACCATATGCCAAAATATGTCATTTCATTTGATGAATGCTAGTTACAAGAGGGTTTGAAAGCTTTCACACAAATGAAATGATCACAAAACAAAAAAGAACCTATCTAATGCAGCTAATGGAAATTAACAAACTTTTCTTCAAGATCACTAATCACTAATCACAATGAAAAGCTCTAATTCTCATTAACTAATACAAAGCAAAAGAGATTTTTTCTTTATGTTTATGGCAAAATGCACTAAACAAAATTTGAGAAATGATAACAAACAAATTCTATTCAATACAAGCACATTCAGATCCCTAAATCACCAAGCGAACCTCCAAAGAACGAGAAAAATCCCAAAGAGACCAATGAGCAGTGTAATCTAGGCTCAAAGCGAAATGAAGCGGAATTCAAGTGAAAATGGAGCAAGTCACCCAAATAACGCAATAAAATGATTTACAACCACCAAACAAGTGCAAGGGAGTAATTAGAGATTCAACTGGACCACTAGAAGATCAAAACACCTGAGGAAGGCTCGACACACAAAGCCACTAGATGCCCTAGGGCTAGAAATGCGAAATCGATGGAAAAAGGAAAACACCCAAAGGGTAACGATCAAAGCCAGTCAAACAACACTCCAACACACTCAAGTAGTTGAACAAAGGTACCCAAAATAAAAACCAAGCTCAGGAGGCTCAGAACCAAGCAAACTTCAAAAGTTCCCAGGCCTGGCACGACTGTCAGGCTGTAAGTAGCACCTTTTAGGGATTGGCATGGGTTGTCAATGAGCAACTAGCGCCAATTGGCGCAACTGTAACACTATAAAAGCGCGCCTGTCAAGTTTGTTATGCAAAAATAAAAAACAAATGAGCCCAAGCTACGCTAACAGTATCCAGGTACACTAAGGGACAAGAAGCAGCACAAGAACTCAACCCAGAAGGCTAATCAAGCAGGAAAAACCAAGAAACAACCAAGAAACAAGGCAAGTTCCAAGCCCCTCAGTTCGTAAACCAAACCGGAGATGGACTGAAGTGGCGTTGATCTACTTCACTAATGCAAAGCAATAGGATTTCGAAGGCTATCTGGCCGTACTTCAGGCTATGTCTAAAGTTTACAAATCAAACAACAAGACAAATCAAACAACAATACAAAGAGCTAATTCCCTAGTGGAGTCGCCAAATTGTTGTGGAGGTAAATCCCCTCTACGGATAGAGGCGATCCCTACTAGCCCAAAATGGGTCTAGCAACAATCAAACAACGCTATCACACAAGTTCCTAATTGCAAATTAAAGACCAATGATGAGGGCCTACCTGGATTCCAACGCTAGTATTTGTAGAAGAGTTGACGCTCCTGTTCCTTTGCTCCAGCCGGTCACGATCCCCACGATCCCCGTGAATGGACACCTGCACATGCAAAGAATGACACGAACACAAGCATAAAATAAAATAGATGCAACTATATATCAGACAGAAAGGATATAACTCATCATCATTACAAAGACAATAAGAGTGGAACCATAATAATAGTCGTCTATTACTGATAAGCAAAGAAGAATACAACCATAGTTCTTACGTCAAATCCTCCTTTGGCTGGGTGATCAGTAGCACATGCCTTGCAAATCTTGTTGGGAATGGGAACAAGCCTCTCTCTCCTTGGTTATTTGGACAAGAATCTCCTTACTTTAGATTTAGCCTTATGGGAATGAAGAAGGCTTCTTGCAGCATGAACTTAACAATTCTCAATCTTTGGAACTCTGGAACTTGGAACTTGGAACTAGCTTGTCAAAGGCAAAAGGACAAGCTTTTATAGATAGAGGAGAAGGATTTAGGATCATCCAAAATATTCATGGGATTGGCTTTATCACTAAGAAGCTTCCATGAGAGGTGGCAAACCACTTCCCTCCTATGGATATTCGAAGCCAAACTAAACCAACTCAAGATAGATTCAGTTCAGGAGTGGGTTAGGAAGAACCTTTAGATGTTGGTTTGTTAAAACACTACCCATTTTGGCTGGCACGAGTGTGACTCTGAGACAAAGCACCAGCTAGCGCGCCCTCTTTGGAGGATTTCCCTCATTGGCGCGAGTGATACACAGTGAAACCGTGCCAATGGAAAAAGGGTTGTTTTTATGGGTTTTTTGCAGAAGATGTCTTCAGGGAAAATGAAGTTCATGCTCAGGGGAATGTAATGCAAGTGTTTGCAGGTCATCATAGGTCCCGAAATGAGTCCTCCAAGATGCGGGAGAGGGGTACCAAGGACGATGACAAATTGCTGTGTAACATGGAGGAAGGGTAGGTAGGAAGGCATCACAAGTGTTCTGCACACTATTTTCCAAAACTGACCAAACAAAGACTATGCAAACCAAAGATATAGCTATTTTGACCTATTTTGACCTAGAAACCATAAGCATGATGAACATAAGTTTATTGGCAGCAAATCATGTAAAAAAACTGTGGAAACCAAGCAAGAATGGATCTAAGCATGTAATCACAACTGGTACTAACTTTTGCAACTAAGAATCTAACACTAGAAATTGCATGAAGAAGCAAGAACAATATTTTTATGGCAGCAAGGACACCTTGGTCTCAGCTCATGGTCCCAAGGAGGGAGAGGTGAGATCAAGGGTTGCTTGATGGGGCCTTTTTCAAAGATATTTTCTGTTACCAACTTGTTAAATCACTTGAAACATGAAAAGCTATTTTAATCATCAAAAGAAAGCTAAGTAACAAAACAAGATTTAAACCTAAATAACAGATTTTATTCTAAGACTGCAACAAAGACACATAAAGGTACACAAAGGAGGTACTGAGCACTTGGGTTGGGCCCAAACCCAAGAGCTATAGCCTCCTAAGAGAGATTAGAGCTGGTACAAAGCTGGATTCATATTTATTGAGCAAAAAATAATAGTTACATCCCAAAAACTGTCCACAAGGAAAAGCTTGAAAATGTGCTAAAATGCAGAGCTAACCTACTAACTAAAATCTAACTAACATCTAACTAACTCCTCCTAAAATCGAACTACAAACTGGCTAACTGGCTAACTGAAATGAGGCCCTAAGCCTTCTTATTTATACAAATTGAGGACCCCAACAGTCCTCCTAAACTTTAGGAACTCCGCTGCCAAAACTTGCAGTTAACAACAACTTTACTAGCCCTTGCTTGGCTGCCCTTGTGATAATTGATGTGGTAACTCTTGAACTCTGAGTTGCTGGTGGAGAATTAAAGGTAAGGGCTCATAAATGAATGAGACACCTTCCTGCAAATCCTCTCCCTTGTTCTTCCATGAATTTGGCTGCCAAGTGCTCATTAAAAACTTTGATTTTGTCTCAAAATTGACCAAAAAACTGCATAAGGCACCCATTAGACTTGTTGGCATAATGACTAACCCAATTCACTCTATTAGCATAAATATAATAAAAAACATGCAATAAACTGATGACAATGGTGGATTAAGTCGAATTAGGAGGCTAAATGAGCCTATATAATTACTCATTTCTCGGTCTCATCATCACCCCCCAACTGAAAGTGTTGCTGATCCTCTGAGCAACTAATCTATCTCTTCATATTTGATTGTTTTGACTGCCTCTCTCACATCCCAGGCTTTTGAGGTGATGTCCTCTTCTTGTTCATGAAACCCTGCTTTTCTCTCTACTTCCTCCCACTGCCTGTGCTCCTTTTCCTATAACAGTTTTGTTAAAGCCTCAGCCTCACCCTGCAGCTTGTCCTCTCTCTGTTGTTCATCAGATAATTTCCTTGTCTGCTGGAGGCCCTTCTTGCTACTGCTGTTCTCCCAACATGGAGGGCCTATCTTCATTATGACTTCCATGTAGCTATAACTATTGTTTCAGCAGCTCATTCTCCTCTTGTAGTTTGGTCCTTTGACTACTTTCCACATGCCTCACCAGGGCCAATTATTTTCTTTATTCCTTGAGTTGTTCTTCCAGGTGGCCTATGTCTACCACACCCTTGGATTTAGCAATCCTCATCCAAGTGTGAGTCCTGCGAATTTCTGGGGAATTATCTTCCCGGCTTCTAATAAGTTATAGTATGAGCCTAAGCTAGGCTGAGTGCTTGGTTCCAATATTTGCTTTGTCTTTCCTTCTTCCTGTGATTGTTTGGCCACCTTTTCCTCCAATTTCTCGGCCTCTTTTAGCTTAGCCCAAGTTTCTTGTAGAGAATTCTCAGCTTCCTGTATAACTGTCTTTGAGCCCATCATCTTAATTCTCTCTCTCTAGGTGGATGGTTTTGGGCTTCCTCGTTTGTAGGTGATGGATATCTTTGAAGGAGACTCCTCCTTTTGTTTAGCTGTGGTGTCCTCAATGATAATTGGCTCCTTTGACTATGGCTGGGGTCTACCCACTTTGATCCTTGTGCTTCTCCCTACTTTAAAGTACATGGAGGTTTGCCTCTTTCTCTTTCCTTTTGTTTTGGAGGTGTGCTTAAGGCGGAAAGCACGGCTGCTCCCTCCCTTGCCAATATTTCAGGTGATTTCTCCTCTTGTTGTTCTTCTTCCATGCTTCCTGTAGAAGTCCCTGTGTCAACCGTTTCTGTCTATGGTGCTACTATTTTAGGTTGTTTCTTTCCCTTTTGTTTCTGTGTTTCTGCTTTAGCTGTAAAAGCTTTCATTTGGGCTTTCTTGACCTTTTTCTTCCGAACTTTTTTCCTTTTTTGCCTTCTCTGTTTTTGTTGTTGTCTCCTTTTCTGTCTCATGCTCAGCGTTCATGTCAAATTCCTCTTTTTCCTTCTATTCTTCCTCTGTTTTTCCATCTGCTTGAATGTCTTGTGCTCCCTCATCAATGTTCTTCTCAATTTCTTCAGTTGGCATGTTGTTGAGTTTGTGTTTTAACCAAAAAAAGAAAATGCTCAAGTGGGAAAAAAAACACAGTCAATCATCGAAATAGAGGATAGCTAAATTCGGTTTTTTCTGAACCCAAGAAGGAATTTTTCATGTGCTCCTTACAACATCAAATGGCAGTAATTCCCCTATTTGAAAACTGTTGTCACCTAGGATTTGACTTTCTGTTTATGAAAGGAATAATTTTGTTTTTATAAACAGAGCACAGAGATCAAGTTTTCTTCTTAGCACATAGATAGATATGCAAATTAAAAAAAATTACACACACAAGTTGGCCTCCACAACTGCATATCTTCCCTATGGAGATTTTTTTTGAAAAGGAAATGTGGAGGAGAATTTTGATGCAGAAAAACTAGGACACTCAGTGCAATACACAGGCGAACATTTTACTTCCAATACACAGGCAAATTTTTCACTGATTTTCCAATATGATGCCATGTTTAATTCGCCACCTTGCACAAAGAAGTTTTCCTAAGCCTACCTCATTTTGAGCTTGAAATTCGCTGAAATCTTGGGTTTTCTTTCTGCAGGGCTGTTTTCTGCCTTTCCTGTAGAACAAAACTGTGCTTCCTGTAGAGCTCGATAGGCGGGAGAGTTTTTAAAAAATAGGCAAAAATCTTGAAAAATCAGGCAGGAATCTTGCAGAGGACCACTGGTTAGTTGCTCTAGAAGTGGTGGATGCGTGCTTCAGTTGTGCATGTCGTGAAGGCGCGGTGAACAAAGAGTGGTGAGAGTTTCAGCCGAGCATCATTTAACTGCGGCGTGATCGATGGTGAGAAGATGAGGCGGTAGAAATATGCGTTGTCATTATTCAGATCGTTGGTCCCTGTTGTAGTGTCATCATGGGACTAGATTTTTTCTGCCTGTAATCCCTTACCATCAGTTGTGCTGGAGTTCCAAACATCTTCCAGTATCTGTTTTTTAAATTTCCCGTGAATGACTATAAACGTGTGCTGGTGACCTCCGAGTGAGTGCAATCGAACTGGTTGAGGGTTTCGGGTTAACTTGCTAGCTTCCTGGCTTAATCCCACCATTTCATTCGTTTATGCACTTTCGAATCATACAGATGCACATAGAGAAATTGGTTTAGACACTTACCTGTAAGTCGACGTGCTGCTTGGTCCTTTTTGCTGCTGCATGCTCATATTCTGTGGATGCATGCTGGTCTGTTTGCTGATACATGGCTTATTTTCTGGTGCAGGTATCCTCTGACTGGATCTCCGCTGCAGGAGCCTGCTTCAACATTCAGATTTGCACCCTCATGCTACTGATGCTGAATTTTTACAAGACAACAACTTGTTTTCTCCATAGCTCCCAATCGATAGATCAGATTGACCTGAAACTTTCTGAGCATGCCTCTATCATCATTATGCACCTCTCGTATCAAAATTATGGTCAATGGATGTACACATTTCAAAAAAAAAAAATGAAAATAGCTGAAGATTACAAAGGTCAATTTCTCAGAAACTCTGCATTGGAATCGGTTGAAACTGCTTGGGTAAGTTACTATCACCTATATGCATCTCCCCATGAAACACATTTTGAAATGGATGCATGGATATGGAGAAAATGCAAAAATGGCCGAAGGTGATGGAGGCTGATTTCTTGGAAACCATGCACCGGAATTGGCTGAAATTGCTTGGGCATGTTGTCATCATCCCTATACAACTCCCCATAAAATAGTTTTGTAAATGGATGCACGGTTTTCAAGTTAGGGAAAAAACAAATTTTTGCTCTATGTATTTTTGTATCAGAGCATTCTATAGTTTTTTGCACAGTAAGAAAAAATAAGCTTGGGCTATAATGTAGACTTGGAATTGATGGGAAAGAGGTTTGAAGATTGCAGGAGGATTTATGAATCTTTTATGAAGCTTCCATGTTCACCAAACTACTTTTTAAAATCCATTTCCAGCCTTCTATAATTTCTATAGGAACTTCCTGTAGAAAACACAATTTTCATAAAAGAAGCACAATGAGGTGGAAAAAATGATGGAGAAGGGTGAGGGATGGAAACAGGGATGTTTGTAAGCCTCATAGATAGATTCTCAACCTTTGGGTCCTCTTCTGAGATCAATTTTGGATTGTTTGTAGGCTTCCTATAGAAGACACAGAACTTCTTGTAGAAGGTGAAATCTCAGTTCGAATGGGACCAAATCTTAGGAAAGGGTAGTGGTTATGGAGGAATGGTGCTGACCTCTGTCCTTGTTTTGTGTGATCCTCCTAACCTGCAATGTCCTTCATGCGACCTGCAATTATTCAACAGAAATTAGGTTTATTTTTCTTTTTCTCTTTTTTTTTTTTGAAACAACTAGGGCGCCTCATGGAGGTTTTCACCCTAATTGCCTGCCCTGGGTGCCTCCAATGGAGGTTTTCACCCAGGGATCTTATCCTCTTTTTCTTTTATCCTCTTTCCAACCCATTGACCGCCTCATGGAGGTTTTCAATCAATGAGCCAATCTGAGGTGCCTTCTAGGAGGTTTTCACCTTAGATTTTTATTTTCCTCTTATTTTCATTTTTTTTCTCTCTTTTTTTTTCTTCATTATTTATTTATTTTTATTTTTTTTCTACCCTACCCTAATTGAAAAACAAAATTGTTTTCAAGTATAAGAATATTTCCAATGGAGCCATGTGCACATCGATATTAGAGACAAAATGATGTGGAGACTTGAAATGCATGCTTTGACAGGTATCTGGATTTCAGAGACCAAATGATTTGACTTTGAAAGGATCAAACATAGCTGAGGAAGAGAGTATTGCTACAACTTAGTGACTGTGTGGAACCATATCTCAATATAGCTCTGATATCCTTGGTCCTTTTGCTGATCTAGATCATTCTTCATGTCACCTTCTATCATGACCTTCACATCCTCCTCTTTTTGCTGATTTTTCTCTTGAATACATGGAGGATTTGATGGTAACCATGAGGGAGCTCTCTCAATCTCTGATTCTAATGTCTTCTCTTAATCAAGTGCAGCCCATGGTTCCTTTCTCTTCTCTTTTGCATCTTCTTCTGTTGGATGTGGTCCTTCAATGATATCAATATAATCTCTTTCTTGCAATACTCTTCCTGAGATATGGTGAATATCATTGAGCTCAAAAGGAGTTGTTTGGACATGTTGTGCCTCAAAATTATAATTGAGTTGAGCTACTCCAATGTGCAGGTTTGGAAATGGTGGTACAGGTAGTTGAGTGGGGGCATATTTTTTAGATGGATGTGGATGGGGCTGTGGTTGGGTAGGTGGCTTCCCACTATATACTTGCTGAGCCTGCTTGTTATTTGGGTTCGAGTTTGGTTGAGCAGGAATTTAGGGATGGAGCAAGAGGCGATGGTTGTGGTTGAGCAAGTGGTGGAGGAAAAGGAGTGGGAGGAGTGTTGTACTGGGGCCACCACCCTTGATGAGGTGCATTCCACTAGGGCTGTGGCTGAGCGTAGGGGTGAAATGGATGAGCAGCTAGTTGGGCATAATATGGAGATGTGAAGGACCAAGGAGGAGGTGTGAACCAGGAAGGATGAGCAGGGAGATCCCAAGAACGCATGGAAGTGGCTTGATAGGGGTCATAATAGGTCTCAGATGTCCCTTGCATTCCCTGCTGGTAAGGTATGGGCCCATCTGGCCTCCTTTAGTTCATATAATAGAGTGGTTCAGTGGCTCATTTAGCCCTCTGATATGCAGCTTTAATTCCGGGCAAGGAAGGGCACTGATTCGTAGGATGGTCTTTTTCACAGAAAAAACACACTTCTATGGAGTGCAATGGACATTTGTTCCTAGGATGCTTACTAGTGCACCTGGGACAAAAGATGGCCAGAGCCTTCTTGGCTTCTTCTTACTTCTTTTGGATTCACAAGGTATCCAGTTGCATGGCAAGGAACTGCCTCATCTCACTCTTGAAATCTTCCATCTGATTTGGAAATTCGTTTTTGGACAAAGTACTGCTCCCAACATTTCTATTTGTAGCCATTTGCTCTAGAGGAATGTTTTCTTCTTCTTCTCCCCTAGAGGTTCTTCAAATATGTCTTGTTGTCCACCTAGGGGTTCTTCTTAATCACAACCATCGAAGAAGAGAGAAGGTTGGTTGTGTGAAGCAGTGGGGGTGTTGTGCAAACATTTTCTGACTTATCTTTACTCCTACAAGGCATGAAATGAAATCTTTTGCGTTGATTTTTGTTTCTTTTTTCTGCTTGTACCAGCAAAACTGAAATAGAGTGAACTGCAACTAACTAAAATCTATCTTGCTGAAATGAAAATGTAGAATTCAAATGAAAGCAAGAAAGGACTAATCTATTTTGTTGAAATGAAATTGCAGGAATGAAATGCTAAGCTAAGCGTGCGGAATTGAAATTGTGGAATTGAAATGCTAATCTACACTTGCAGAATTGAAATTGTAGAACTGAAATGCTAATCTACGCTTACAGAATTGAAATGCTAATCTACGCTTGCAGAAATGAAATTGTGGAATTGAAATGCTAATCTATGAAAGCAGGAAATATCTAATCTACGCTTGCTGAAATGAAATTAAATGAAAGCAGGAAATGTCTAATCTACTTTTGCAGAAATGAAATTGCAGAATGGAAATGAAATAATCTACTCTACGCTTGCTGAAATAAACTACTTAGCAGAAGGTTGTAGTAGAAAATAGAAGAAAAGAAACAATCACAAGTACTCTGATTCTTCCCAAGTACTCTGACGCTTCCCCAACAACGGTGCCAAAAATATGGTGGGATCCAGTATTGCAGCAATAATCCTGCAACTCTTGGGACTCCCTTGTTTATTTTTATCAACTTGGTAGTTCGTAACAAACTTGGAAGCGACGGTGTTGTATGCACAAGTACTAGCTCTTGCCGCGACTGTCACTTGATCATCTGGCACAAGTTCGCTAGGAGCTTAAGCCAACTTCTATGAGTTCTTACAAGAAGCTTTTAACTGTGATGGACGAAAGCTAACTCAAAGGAGGCTAGTCTACTTGCAGAAAGAAGTTGAAAGCTGAAAATAAATGCAAACACTAGAAAACCCTAGTTTTACTGACTAACCCTACCGATGCAAGAAAAGCGATGAAAGCAGTGGGAATAGATGCCATTGACTCTTAAAAAGGTAAAATGCATGTGACTAAACTACTTCTGAAGTAAAATCTGGAAAAACATCTTTTGTACTTTTGAATAATCTTATAGAATTATTATGCATGTGTTTTAACTGTTTTGACTGTGCAAAGGTTGATTGGCGAAAGGAAATGCTTGCAGGAGGTTGGGAAGGTGAGAAGAGGGCCTAAGGGGTCCCTAGTACTCTTTCAAAGAGTTTCACAGTGATCAGATCTCAAGAAACTGCTTTCGTGAGCTTCTACAGGAAGTCTGCAGGGGTTCTACAGAATGTACTATAGCTTCTACAGGATGTTCTGTAGCTTCTACAAGATGTTCCAAAAAGAGGATTTTAAAGGGTTGATGGAGGAAAAATGGTGGGAAATTGGAAGTGGAGGTTGGATAAGGATGTTAAGAGGTCTAGGACCTGGTGAATGAGGCTAAGGAGCAATTGGATTTGTTCGAGGATGGAGGGAGCAATGATGCACAAGAATGTAGAAATTAGGGCAAAGTGGGAAAATGTGGAAAATGAAGGGAAAGAATCTGAGTTAGAGGATGGAGCAGGTTGTATTGATGGAGGACGGGTAGGTAGGAAAGCATCACAGGTGTTCTGCACACTATTTTCCAAAATTGACCAAACAAAGACTATGCAAACCAAAGATCTAGCTATTTTGACCTAGAAAACATAAGCATGATGAACAGAAGTTTATTGGCAGAAAATCATGTAAAACAACTATAGAAACCAAGAAAGAATGGATCTAAGCATATAATAACAATTGGTACTAACTTTTGCAACTAAGAATCTAACACTAGAAATTGCATGAAGAAGCAAGAACAATGTTTTTATGGCAGCAAGGACACCTTGGTCTCAGCTCATGGTCCCAAGGAGGGAGAGGTGAGATCAAGGGTTGCTTGATGGCCTTTTTCGAAGATATTTTCTGTTACCAACCTATTAAATCACTTGAAACATGAAAATCTATTTTAATCATCAAAAGCAACCTAAGTAACAAAATAAGATTTAAACCTAAATAACATATTTTATTCTGAGACTGTAGCAAAGACACATAAAGGTACACAAAGGAGGTACTAGGCACTTGGGTTGGGCCCAACCCCAAGAGTTACAGCCTCCTAAGAGAGATTAGAGTGGGTGCAAATCTAGATTCATCTTTATTGAGCAAGAAATAATAGTTACATCCTAAAAATTGTCCACAAGGAAAAGCTTGAAAATGTGCTGAAATGCAGAGCTAACCTACTGACTAAAATCTAACTAACATCTGACTAACTCCTCCTAAAATCGAACTAAAAACTAGATAACTGGCTAAATGAAATGAGGCCCTGAGCCTTCTTATTTATGCAAATTGAGGACCCCAACAGTCCTCCTAAACTTTAGGAACTCCGCTACCAAAACTTGCAATTAACAGCAACTTTACTAGCCCTTGCTCAACTGCCCTTGTGATAATCGATGTGGTGGTCCTTGAACTCCGAGTTGTTGGTGGATAATTTGAGGTAAGGGCTAATAAATTAAAGAGGCACCTTCCTACAAATCGTGTCCCTTGTTCTTCCATGAATTTGGCTACCAAGTGCTCATTAAAACCTTTGATTTTGTCTCAAAATTGACCAAAAAACTGCATAAAGCACCCATTAGACTTGTTGGCATAATGACTAACCCAATTCACTCTATTAGCATAAATATAATAAAAAGCATGCAATAAACTGATGAGAATGGTGGATTAATTCGAATTAGGAGGCTGAATGAGCCCATATAATTACTCATTTCTGGGGCTCATCAAAGATCACAGAAGTTCTCACATGAGTGCACAGTTTCAGTCAGTAGGCTGAGCACCCAACGAAATGTGGATTCACGAAGTGTGAATGCAAGCAGTAGACTGGCCTGTTCATCAATGAATTCATCTTCCTCATAAATCATTGAAAGGAAGTTATGGAAGTGTCCAGGCCAGGCCACTTTACCTTCACCATCGTACATGTGAGTGGACAAGAGATTGAAAATCTTCCCTGACATGGAGACATCTTCACGATTCGAAAAACAACTTGGGGGAAGAAGAATGAAATATTCCATGAAAGATATGAAAAGATTTAGAACTGGATGAGAGGACACTACTTGTCATTTAGGCCCTCCTTTTAGCACCAGAAATGTTGATAGTGTTTGACCCACAAACATGTCAAGGGGATCTCCACAGTAAGAAGTCTCAATTAGACCTCAGACCGTTTGCTGTAGGAGTCCTAGCAATGGGTTGTAAGGTAATGCCTTGACCGCGATGTCACACAGAGGCAAGTAAGATAACTTTGTCAGAAGAAAGGGTGTGACTGATGCAGTGAGTCAAGGAATGAGTGTGAAAGATTCCAACACTTCAAAGGGGGAGGAAGGTGAAGGTGAGTTCTAGGTTGAAAGGGATCAGTCCCAACTCTGTTAGGAACACACCAAACAAAGGACATGCATAGCTTATGAAAGAGCAGTTGAGACGGATGCAACAGTCCCAACATACAAGGTAAGATAACCTAAACAACACTCATGGATCAATCTGAGACGAGTATGACAGTTGATATAACACGTTTCAAAAAAAGGTATGTTTGGTGTTTGGTAGAGCAGTCGACATAGACAGTGACAACATTAACAATATATGCAACACATTAACAACAAGATTCATATAATTGCATGTGAATCAGTTCATACACAAGTACGTAAGTTAAAAAACATATATCATTAAGGCAATCGGAGCAGTCCAACTACAATAACAACATATGCATGAAAATGTGTTGTTTTTTATTATTTAAATAAGTGTAAGTCACAATCATACAATACACCATGTAAACCTACTAGCCCTATGAGTAGAACGTTACATCCACATCTGCTTGCTCCTACAAAGAGATGTACTAGCTCCATGTAGTGGAGAAGCCAAGGCGCATTACAATACTGTCTAATTCTTTTTCAAGGTAATCTTAATAGAAGCTTGGATAACCAAAATCCTATACAATGAGTTATGAGGGGCTATTTATAGCAAAGGGTGGGGTGACCCTTGACATTCCCCTTTGTGATCGTTCAACTACCCTCATGACTCTTCATCTATTCTATGACTGTTACATTCACTCTTGAGACTTTGACTTACATTTGACATGACTCAACAATACAAAGCACATGTACCCATGTGAACAATGGCTTGAACAAGCCAAACTAGACACCCCTCTAACTTAGACAACTATAGAAGTCCAACTGCTCGACATCCTCATGCTGATCAATAGTAACATATTGGTGCCAAGATTGGTAGTCTCTGATAGTGTCTATGTGTTCTACTGTGACATCCATCTAGAACCTGAACCTTGCCTCCATGGCATCCGAGTACACTACTTGGGATCATCTGTCCATCTCATTTGAAAGAATGTGCAACAATGTCCTCAATGTGGCCGAACCAGCAACATACTTGCGCATGATGTTTGCATTTATAGGCAAGTCTGGACTGGTGGCGATGTGCATCAACTCGTCAAAGTACGAGTCAACCTCCTGTTGGGCCTACTTCTTCTTCTTTGCTTGGGTGAGAGTCCCAAGTGATGTAATCACATATCTGTGCATAACATCCTCCATGATCTTGAATACTCATGCATGGGAAGCCTGTATGCCAGTGATAAATTGTGGTAGGTCTTCATAGTTTCGGATCTGACTCTAGAGATGTGCTTGCAGCTCAACCACATTGGCCTTCATCATCTCAGGCAAATGAAGTAGGGCTCCTTTATACTTCATCATCCATGGTTGCATGTTATTAACTACAACATGTATGTTCTTCAATATGTGAGCTCTTCTCATACATGGATGTTGACATCTGTGAAGATGAATGAATACTTGATGCACAGTACTAAACTTGGATTACAATGCCCTCATAACCGTGTCCAAGGACAACACTTCCTCGAGTATTTCCTTCTTCAGTTCAACTCGGGCATACATTGTGACCAAGTCTCCTCCCTGCTTGGCCACCTGTAGTTCCTTTGCCATTCGCTCATTCTTAGCTATGAGGAAGCAAACACTGGAGCTAGTGGCTTTAGCATACACTCTAGTTGCATCGACCAATGCAGTTGGGTCCTTATGCACATCAGTCATGATCACTTGTTCTTCAACCTGCTTGATGGGCCTCTAAATTAGACATAAATTAAGGCTTGTGCCTCTAATTTAAAACATAAATTAAAGCCTATGAAAATCCTTCAACATATTAAACCTCTCTTTTTGCATTAGATAATTTATTTTTAAATTTAATATATTCATTAGGAAGGTTTATGAATAGTTGAATATTTGTGCCTCATATTATTTATATTTTGTGGAACATTATGAGAATATTGGGCAGATTATGAAGAGTTGGAGGAGGAGATAATTTAGGGACTTGTTCCCTACTACTGGAGGATCAATAATAGATAATAATTCAACAAGATATTATGGAATTATGGCACAAATTTTGCAACTCCAATGATTGAGAAAATCTAGGAATGTGTTCCACTACTCAAGGGAGCAGATCCACCTGTTAATGTCGGTATCTTCATCCCTCCATCAGAAATCAAATCCTCTTGTTGCACTTCATATTTAGGCGTCCCACCCAATCATTTGCATTCCATTAGGAGCATGAATCATCTGACGGTAGTGGCTTCTCCTACAGTTTCCCTCATGTCATTTACCTGTCGGTTCATGTTTGTTCATCAAAAAAGCATATGCAGTCTTCTTTTTGTCTCAAAGGTTGCAAAAGTCTTTTTAGGGTTTCATTGTCCTTTAGGTCTAGGGTTTCATTAGGGTTTCGTCAAAAAATGTTTCAAAACACCCAATAACCCCCAGCAAGCACATGAGGAGGTTCCAGCATCAATAAATTTTATCATCAAGTGTTCAAAAATGTATTTTTCCTCAAAACTCTATTTTGAGGAAAAAACAGAGTATTTAGCTTTTAATGTACAAAAATCATGAAATTTTGTTCTCTTCATTGTATATCACTCCATCTGCAACCATGGTTTCTTTCCTTAGCCCCAGTAGCTCCAACACCTGCAAAACAAGTAGAGCTTAGGTCATTTAATTCATCACAAAGTTCAAATGCAAAAAACAGAGTATGAAAATAAATTCATTTGCAAAACGCTATGAAAGTGGGTTTGGCAAAATTAAAATTTAAAAGCTCCATGTATAAAACATGTCTCCAAATGTTTAAATCTCATTTTCACTACAAGATCAAAGAGAAATAAAAGCAAGGTTGTTCTGGTGAGCAAGTAAGAAATTTGGGTGAAAATCACTCCAAGTTGCTCGGCGCGGCGCACTGGGCAGGAGGTGCGACGCACATACCAAGCGTGGCGCATTGGGCCTCAGACTCTAGTTCTATTTTGCACGGGCACGACGCATATGCTTGGCGTAGTGCATTAGGTTGGATGCACGATGTACACAGCCAGAGAGCCCGAAAACTTCCAGAACTTGCTCCAATCGCCCAAAACACATAGATTTGTCTTGCTACAAGTAGGTAGAGCCTCCATCATTGTTTTTTATCCAAGTTTGGTGCTTGTTTCATGGTGGTTGATGAATGGTGAATGTTTAAAGAAATCAAACCCTACCATTTGAAATTCCTCAAAGAAAATTGTTGCGTAGGGTTTTGATTGATTGTTTTGCTACTAAGTCAATCCTTTAAATTCCCTCATCACTTCCTTACCCATCTTTTCATTGATTTCATTATTCCCTAAGTTCCCCTACCCCCTAAATTCACTAATCCCCTATCCCAAGTTCCCTTTCCCAAAATCCCAAATGCACCAAACCCTAGTCTCCTACTTAAAATCCCAAACCCTAGCCCCTCCTAAATAATTCCCTAATTCTCTATTTCTCTAAATTCCCCCTCCACAGTCCCTCACTTCACTGTTTTCCCTTGGTGGCAGAGGTCAAACACATCACCAAAGACAGTTCAAGATAGTTTAACATATCAGCACCTACTTCTCCAAGACAGTTTATCTACCAGTAGCCATGGCATCTGATCCTTCATATGATTATGAAGAGGAAACCCACAGTGACTCACCTACAGAGGGACATGCACCTAGGAGGCCTCATAAAGGTGGCAAACACATTAGAGAAGAACCATCCACCCTTGCTGAATTACAAGCTTGCCCTCTTGCCATATTTTGTTTTCAGCACCAGTCCTGCTATGAGTTTTGTGAGAAGGTTGCTAGCATTCAGTTTCACCATGAGTTGGCCCACTTATTTGTGTTGCATTTACATGACGGCCAAGCTACTCTAGCTAGTGTCACTTTCACATTAACACCAGAATCCATTTCACTAGAAACCGACATTCCCAAAATCAGAGAACAATGGAACAAGAGGAAGCAAATTGACTGGCAACATTATGAACCGTACATCAAGCCCAACTTTTTGAGACAGCTCAAGAGAGTGTTTCCTTTTCGGTACCTCAAATATGAATATGCTCCTTTAATGAAATTGATCATGAAGTATTTCAGCTGTGAGGGCCAGTTCTCCCATTTATACGTTTATTATATCAGGCTACTCATGAATTTTACCAGGGTACGGATGATGAACACCCCTTACTTCATGTGCCGAAATATCGAAAGGATGACCACTCTAGTGCGGCATAAAACTCCTCAACAACAGTTCAACAGTATTTACCATTTTGCTCTCATCAAGATTATGGTCATCCATCAGCTTGGCTTACAGGGTATTACTTGAGAGGACTTCATCTCCCGTGAGGTTTTCACAGCTCCTCGAGGACCATCTAAAGCTTTGCATGAGACAGGTGAACCTTCTTATCAGCATGAGGGTCATGAGACACAAGTCACCAGTATGCCGATGTTTATTACTTATTAGAAGGGCACCAAGCAGTTGTTCGCAGCAACAAAGTGAGTGTTATCTCCACCTCGTGTGGAAGGGGCCTCACTTTCGACATCAACACCACAGGTTCAGGAGAAAGGCAAGAGGCCAATGCAGGATGAGGGGCCTTCAGGTGAGCGGGACTTTATTCTTATTGAGGATGATGATACGGACATGGGCCCGCAAAGCACAAGTCTCAAAGAGATCATCCAGGAGCAGCAGACAGACATCAAGGCCTTTTCCCTCAACTTGGGGAGGGCTAAGTGGATCATAAAATACTTGGAGCAGAGGAATAAGTAGCTTGAATATCAGAACACAATCATGGAGTTACAAAACATTAGGGAGAACCGCTAAGCTGCCCAAAGGAGGAGGGTGGAGTTCACTTCACTCAAGCAAGAGATCAATGTCGATCGAGAGTCTTGGCTCGAAAGAGTCAATAACCACTTAGAGATATTGTTGGAGAAGGCAAACAAGGAGAAAAACTTGCTGAGATAGATGGCTTTTCACTACATGGTGAGGAAAAAAGTTTGCAAGGCGTGAATAAGGAGTTTAAAGGGAAAGTTGAAGAAGGCTTCAAAGAGGCAAAAGGAACATGATCGACTTCGAATTTTGGCTGAGGCTTCCTTGGCCCAAAATATCTCTTAATAGAGAAGGGTTAGCCCAAATTTCAAGAAATTTGGGGCATTTTTTGTATTTTGACATATTTTGGCACAAAAAACAGGAAATTCTGCCCTATGCGCCGCGCCACGTGGCGCTTGCTTTTGCTAGGAGGCTCCAAATTCAAAAAACTTAGTATTTTTGGATTTGGCATGAAAAATTATTCTTTCTTGTTCATGGCCAAGAACTTTGGTCAGGTTTTGAGCCCTCAAAAAGTCCAAAAACACTCAAAAAATGACCTCACTGCCCCTATTTTGACACACTGGAAGCAGCCTTGGGAGATTTGATTTTTGATAGGGAAAATGAAGGCCAAATTGAAAAATTCCACTTGGGTTGGAAAGTAGATAGGTAGATATTTCCAACAAGTACAGTTAGAGTTCATTTGGACATCGGGAAGGCCTCCAAAAGTGTCCAAACAGGCGTGGTGCATAGAGGAAAAGTTGCCAGTCTGACCAAGTTTTGCTCTATTTTTCGCCCAGTTTTGGCCAGTTTGACTTTTTAACTCTCTTAATGTAAAATTTTTGATGTAATTTCATATACATTAATATATCGTGATGTAAATATGTCATATTTTCACTTTTGTAGGTAGATTCATCATTTCAAAAGTTGTTTGAAACTGAATAAATCAGTTCCCTTATTTCTAGAGGCATGTTGTTCCACTCCCTGATTTGTAGTTCTCAGTTTAGAATTAGTTGGAATAGCTCCTAAACATGTGAGCTCGGACCCTAGAGGCTAGGATGAGCTATGGTTTTTCTATATTATGTATTTTTTCAGTCATTAACATGGTTGGACTCTAGAGAAAGTAAGGAGCTTCATTGTACATTCATATCTGCATTTTGGCTAAGGAATTGAGACTAGGGTTTGCAGTACTCTTTGGGATCCCTGTGGAATTTGTTTTGGTACAGTGCTTTCTTATGTCTTTTTGAATTTATCATGTGTTATGTATATCATTTCTCTCTTATTTCTTCTCAGTTAAATCAAACAAGAGTGTAAGTAGAATACATTGAAACTACAGTGCTCTACTTGAATTTTGCTTTAGTTTCTTGGTGTTTTCAACTGTTTGGAGAGGATCCATGGCTTCTCTTGCCCTCTTCAACTCCTCCTCTGTCTAAACCATCCATATCATTTGATTTTACAGTGCCAAATACAGTTACCTACCTTGCCCCATTGAGACCCCTCCAAGACTGAACCTCATTCCCTGTACCCAAGATCTACCTTTCCCTTAGAGCCCACAAACACATCATTTATTCAATCAAACTCCTTTACATCTATACCTAGCCTAAGATTAGTAATCAAATCAGTCATCTCAAGACTTTAGTGATCATAATTAGTTGAGATTGACCTAGAGAGAGCCCTCTCCTGACCTAGTAGGGATAGCTACCAGGCTGAGCATGGTTTGATATTGGCCCTGGATCCTACCTTTTCAGCCTGAGGTAAATCTAGGCCCTAACACCACCAATCAAGGGAGCATATCCATTAATCAATGGATTTTGGTGCTGAAATCTTACTTCCTCCATGGGGAATGATTCTTAATCATTTTGTATAAGTACCAAGTCGAATTTGCCTCTAGGGAATGATTGAGAAAATCTAGGAATGCGCTCCCTGCCATTTAATGCAAATTCCTAGTATTGGGGACTAGATCCACTAATTAAGGGATTTTGGTGAGGAAAGCTTCATCCATTCATGGGGAATGATTCCTGATCATTTTTTATAAGTACCAACTCAAATTTTCCTCTAGGGAAATATTTGTTTTGGTGTTATTGTGGAGAGAGCTTGTATTTTTGCAGCTCCATTGTATTTTCTTGCAGGGATGTAATTCTCTTGATGAAAATAATGAAGATTAGTGTCATGCTCAACTTCTAGATATTTTTCTCCTCCATAGGTCTCTGATTTTCCTTGGGCTTGGCCATCCCAGGAACCTTAGAGCCATTTTGTATCATTTTCTTTCCTTCTTTTCATTTCTTATTCACATGCATCTCTAGTTTTTATTTCTTTCTATTTCTGCATTTAGTATTAATGATTTTTTGTTGTAGGATTGAGTTAAATGGTTTATGTAAGTTATTTTATAGGATCAAAAACATTATTTAATCCTTGGAAAAGCTTTGTAAGTTCATAAGAATCATTGAGTTTCTTGGATTAGTCTTCTTATTCCCAAATCTATATTGTTGGACCTCCTTTTTAGCAAAGAACAGTAAATTTATGTTATTTTTTAGAGCATGCTAATGAGATTCAATCAAATTTATTCCAATTGAATTAGATCAAAAAAAAATTCTAGTTCATAACAAAAACCACCCCATTTCATTTGCACTAGATTTAGTTAGGCATTTTTTAGATTTACTAGCTCACTAGTTCTCGAATTTCTAGATTTTCGACTAGTAATGTTTTTTTTTTTTT
>APFE030145522.1:36146-47483 GCA_000404065.3 Pinus taeda | reverse complement strand
TTTTTTTTTTTTTTTGCATGGGTTAACATAGGTATTTTTGAGTGATTCCAATTGGAATAGGGACCTAATACATCCTAGTTAATAAAAAAATTGTCCCATCCAATTTGGATTTGATTTTCTTGGTCATTAAATCCTTGCCAATTTCATCATTTCACAAGGAAACTTCTCCAAGCTTTTTGAGCAAACCCATTCATCTCCCAACTTTAGTTTTGAGTTCTCAGTGATCCTAGGAATTTTCCCACTCCATTCCACCCATAAAACACCTTTTCTAGGCCTCCCATCACCTCCAACACCTCACATTTTTCTCTCGGTTGTATCTTCTAGGTTCACTATAATTCCTACAGGATCATACTGTAGGTTTCTAGTATATCCTCTAGGTTTTCCTGAAATGGTCTGTTTTAGGCCAAATTGAGAGAAAACCTCTAGGAAGTCACCAAAATCCTCCTAAGGGTACTCCACACCATCCAACCATCTCATAACACTTCCATCCATCCTCAAGCATCCTTAATTCACCTACCACATCCACAGAAGCAATTAGTTTGCATACTTGGTTTTGCATGAAAAGACAAAAAGACAAAAACAAATTTATTTTAGTCCCTTTACTTGCAAGTTAGAGATGTTTTATGCTTCTTACTTCCATTCTTAGATAGTAGCATTTGGTTCATGATAATTTAAAATTATTGCAAAGCATAGTTTCTTGGCATTTAATTAGGAAATGGTGTGATTTAGCATTGAATTTCCATCTCTTTCCTTGTACTTTCTTTCTTGCAATAGGTTAAGGCTCCATTTCAAATATTTCATTTTCTACAGTTAGTTTAGGATTTGACTTCAGTAGATGCACTATGTTACATCATGATGGAAAATGAAGGACACATTGTATGCCGCACATATAGTGCTGACACCTCTTAAGTTTGTATGAACCCCGTGTTGATAATTAAAGTCGATAGCCTTGGTAGTTGCAACATTCTTGTTGCAATACAAGGCTCATCACTTTTTGGTGTCGTCGTTGAGGAGGTGTCAAATTATGCATTGTTTTCTTCCCTAGTTGATTCATTTCTTTTTAATTTTTTCAAAAACAAAAAATTATTTTCATTAGGAATATTTAATTTCAAAAGTAGAAAATTGAATTGCATTAGTGTTTTCATTCAATCATAAAAAAACCCACCCCCCCATTTGATCATGTGGTGCAATAAGAGCCACATCACCATTCATTTTTGCAAGTAGAAGAAGAATATGGAAAGGAATGTAGAAGAAATGGATGGAGATTATGACAATGAGGAAGATCCTCTTGGATTTCCCATTCAAGGTACTAATATCATTGTGCACATGAAGAACATCCCTCCATCTTTTCTTCCAAAATTTCATGGTCTAGGGTCAGAGGATCCGAAAACTTTTCTCTTTAAGTTTGAGATTGTTTGTAGATCTTATGGTTACTTATTAAAAAATCAAAAACTGAGATTGTTTCTGGAAACTTTGAAGGATAGAGCTCTTAAATGGTTCATGAGTTTAGGGACTAATTCAATAAGATCATGGAATAATATGCAAAATATATTTATAGAAAAAATATAGAGATCATGATCTTAAAGAAGAAATCTTTAGAATGAATCAAAGAGAAGATGGGAGTCTAGAGGATATAATATAGAGGTTCATGTATAATGTTAAGAGGGAAAAACTACATCATTTAGGATCTGACACACTAAGAACCCTCTTACTTAGAACAATTAGGCATGAGTGGATTGATCTCCTTAATATCATGAGTAGAGGTGATGTATACCAATTATCATTTGATGAGATTTGTGAAACATGCAAACACATATCAAGAGGAAAAGCAAGAGTAGGTAAATGAGCTTCAAGATCAGTAAGTCAAGCTAAACTTGGAAATTTGTTTGATGATTCTAAAACAGAAATTCTTAGCAATCTAACAAAACAAGTAGAAATGTTAATAATGCAAGATGAAGGAAAAGAAAATGTTAATATTGGTGTTGTAGAATCACAGGATGTTAAACATTGTCCATCATTACCAAGGTTGAAGGAAGTTTTGCAAGAGGACAATGGAGAAGTCAATCACCAATGCAGCTATGTTATGTAGCTCCAAGAGGACCATGGTAGCCTATTCAGCCTGATATGATTCAAGATCCTAATTCACAATTTCAAGCTTATGCACATCCACCTCAAAGTAATTGGAACACACCCTTTCCTTGGCAACATTGGCCATCTCAACCCTAAAACTAATCTTGGAAACAAGGTTGGAAAGGAACTTATGGGAGTCATCCACAATATCCTTAGTATTTTCCTCAATATCCTCCATACCAAAATCCATGTTATCCTTACCATTCACCTCCAATGCAACCACAACCCCATCCACATCCATCTCAAATATACACTCCCACTCAACTACTTGTACCACCATTTCCAAAACCACACATTGAAGTAGCTTAGCCCCCTTACAATGCTGAGGTAAAACACTTCCAAACATCTCCTCTTGAGATCAATGGTATTCACCATAGCTTAGGAAGAGTATTTCAAAAAAGAGATTATATTGATATCATTGAAGGACCACATCCTGGAGAAGAAGATTCAAATAAGAAGACCACGGAACCATGGGTTGCGATTGATGAAGAGCAGAAATTAAAATCAGATATCGAGAGAAATCCCTCATGGTTATTGTCAAATACTCCATGTATTCAAGAGAAAAATCAACAAAAAGAGGAAGATTTGAAGATCATGGTCAAAGAAGACATGAAAAATGATCCAGATCAGCAAAAGGACCAAGGACATCACAACTATATTGAAATATGGTTCTAGACAGTCACTAAGTTGCAGCATCACTCTCTTCCTCAACTATGCTTAATCCTTTCAAAGTCAAATCATTTGGTCTCTGAAATCCAGGTACATATCAAAGCATATATTTCAAGCCCACATCATTTTCTATGTCACCTTGATGTGCACATGGCTCCATTGGAAGTATTCTTATACTTGAAAGTAATTTTTTTTTCAAGTAGGGTAGGGTGGAAAAATAAATAAATAAAAAAATTAGAAAACTTAAAATAAAAATATCAGGTGAAAATCTCCTTGGAGGCACCTAAGATTGGCTCATTGATTGAAAACCTCCATGAGGCGATCAATGGGTTGAAAAAAAAGGAAAAAAGAAAAAGATCCTCGGTGAAAACCTCCTTTGAGGCACCTAGGCAAACCTACTAGTTGAAAACCTCATTGAAGTGGTCAGTAGGCCTAGAAGAAAAAAAAAAAGAGAAAAAATAAAAGAATCCTTGCTCCATGCATGCAAGTACTCTCCAACATCTGCAAGCAACCAAAATGAGTTGGTACCAAAAGGAAAATTGGTCAAGCCTAGTCAAAATAAGTCAGATTTTGACTTTCTCCTACTTCGCTCAAATGCTCCAACAAGGCCAAGGCCATGCCAATCCATCACCCTCATCTATTTTCACCATCCACCCATCATTCTCAAGCTTCTACCACTCATTTTATGTGTTATCCTAAAAAACTACAAGATGCTCTGTTTTACTATAGGATACAAAAATACATAGAGTAGAAATTTGTCTTTCCATAACTTGAAAACCATGCATCCATTTTCCAAGCTGTTTCAGGGGGAGATGCATATGGATGATGGTAACATGCTCAAGCAATTTCAAAAAATTTTAGTGCACAGTTTCCAAGAAATTGGCCTCCATCACCTTCAGCCATTTTTGCATTTTCTCAATAACCCTACATTCATTTAAAATTTTGTTTCATGGAGAGATACATATGGATGATGGTAACATGCCCAAGCAATTTCAGCAAATTCCAGCGAACAGTTTCGAAAAAATCGACCTCCATCAGCTTCAGCCATTTTTTTTCTCAAGATCTATGCATCCATTGACCAAAATATTTATATGGGGAGGTGCATAATGATGATGGCAACATGCTCAAAAAGTCTCAGCTCAATCTAGTCTACCGTTTGGGAGATATGGACAAAACAAGTCATTGTCTTGTAAACCTACAAGATACAAAACATCACCTACAGGATTGGCAGTGAGCAGTTTTAAAGGAGATTTAGAGGTCAAAGAAGCTCCTCCAGAGCTTAGCAGTAGCATCAAGATCATCAACATCACCATCCAACACCTGCACATCAGCATCAACTCAGCAACAACATGCATGTCTCTCTAACAACCATCAGGTAGGTACAGGTATGCAATATTCTTGACCTTTTCTCTTGAGCATATTATAGTTAGAAATTTGTTGTCAATGCATGAGAGATGAGGTTTTATAAGCTAAGGATGGGTCAGCAGTCTCAGCCGCCTTCAACTAGTTGATTGCAGCTCACTCCTCCACTCATGTAATGTTGAAAAGTCAAATTATGAAGAGTGATGATTTCAAGGAATGAGGACAACAGTTAAAAGAATAAATTTTTCCAAAGGCCAAGGTCACCACAACACTCCAAGCCTTCCATCCACTTCATATTCACCATCTATTCATCACTCATCCATCCCATTTCATTCTTGAGGAAAAAAAACAAAGAGAGCATCTTCTCCATTTTCATGAAATTTCCATTTGCAAGTCAGCAAGAAGGACGGTCAAAGAACAAAGCAGGATCACAAAGAGACCCCTGTCACTCACATTTTTATTTTACCACTTATTACCATTCATTCCTCCACCATTTCTATCATTTTTTCCACTCCTTTACTTTAGTTTACAAAGGGATTGTGTTTTCTACAAGATGATCCTGTAGCAATTACAGTGACCTAGAAATCCTATAGGAGGCAGTCCTAAGGCAAATAAATGGTGGAACAAGGTAGAAGAATGTTGATAAGGGTGTGGAAGAACTTGCCAAACTGAAAAAATAATCAATAACCATCTTGAGTAAGGGGAAGAAGGAAAACTAATGGTCTCAAGAAACAAGGATTTTTCTTTGCACAAATATGTTTTTGGCTTGTCCTTGCAGAACTTACAGCCAAGATTCTTAATGCACAAGAGAGAGGCCACTAGGGCCATGGATGAGGCACAATGAGGTCACTAAGTTGCTTAGCAGATGAGAAACACTTTTAGCAACGGGGTATGATGGGCCTGTAAATTAGACATAAATTAAGGCCCATGCCTCTAATTTAAAACATAAATTAAGGCCTATGAACATCCTTCAGCACATTTAACCTCTCTTTTTGCATTAGATAATTTATTTTTAACTTTAATATATTCATTAGGAAGGTTTATGAATAATTGAATATTTGTGCCTAATATTATTTATTTTTTATGGAATATTATGAGAATATTAGGAAGATTATGAACAGTTGGAGGAGGAGATAATTTAGGGACTTTTTCCCTACTACTGGAGGATCAATAATAAATAATAATTCAACAAGATATTATCGAATTATGGCACAAATTGTGGAACTCCAATGATTGAGAAAATCTAGTAATGTGTTCCACTAATCAAGGGAGTTGATCCACCAATCAAGGGAGAAGATCCACTAATCAAGGGATTTTGGTGGGGAAAAAGCTTCCTCCGTCCACTGGGAATGATTCTTAATCATTTTTTATAAGTACCAAGTCAAATTTTCCACTAGGGAATGATTGAGAAAATCTAGGAATGTGTTCTTTGCCATTTAAAGCAAATTCCTAGTATTGGGGACTAGATCCACAATCAAGGGATTTTGGTGGGGAAAGCTTCATCCATTCATGGGGAATGATTCTTAATCATTTTGTATAAGTACCAAGTCGAACTTTCCTCTAGGGAGAGATTTTTTTTGGCGTTATTGTGGAGAGAACTTGTATTTTTGCAACTCCATTGTATTTTCTTGTAGGGATGTTATTCTATTGATGAAAATAATGAATATTGGTGTCATGTTCAGCTTTTCAATCTTGTTCTCCTCCATAGGTCTCTGAGTTCCCTTGGGCTTGGCCATCCCAAGAACCTCAGAGCCCTTTTGTATCATTTTCTTTCCTTCTTTTCATTGCTTATTCACATGCATGTCTACTTTTTATTTCTTTCTATTTCTGCAATTAGTATTAATGATTTCTCGTTGTAGGATTGAGTTAAATGGTTGATGTAAGTTCTTTTGCAATATCACAAGCATTATTTCATCCTTGGAAAATATTTGGAAGTTCATAGGAATCATTGAGTTGCTTGGATTAGTCTTCTTATTCCCAAATCTAGATTGTTGGACCTCCTTTTTAACAAAGAACAATAAATTTATGCTATTTTTTAGAGCATTCTAATGAGCTTCAATCGAATTGATTCCACATGCATTAGATCAAAAAAAATATATAGTTTATAAAAAAAACTACCCCATTGCATTTTCACTTGATTTGGTTAGGCATTTTTTAGATTTACTAGCTCACTAGTTCTCAAATTTTTAGATTTTCGACTAGTAATGTTTTTTATTTTTTTGCATGGGTTAAAATAGGTATTTTTGAGTGATTCCAATTGGAATAGGGACCTAAGACATCCTAGTTAATAAAAAAAATAAAATTCCCATCCAATTTGGACTTGGTTTACTTGGTCATTAAACCCTCGCCAATTTGATCATTTCACAAGGAAATGTCTCCAAGCTTTTTGAGCAAACCCATTCATCTCCCTACTTTGGTTTTGAGTTCTAAGTGATCCTAGGAATTTTCCCACTCCATTCCACACAGGGCACACCTTTCCTAGGCCTCCCATCACCTCCAACACCTCACGTTTTTCTCTCGGCTGTATCTTGTAGGTTCATTGTAATTCCTATAGGATCATCCTGTAGGTTTCTAGTACATCCTGTAGGTTTTCCTGACATGGCCTGTTTTGAGGCTGAATTCAGAGAAAACCTCTAGGAAGTCACCGAAATACTCCCAAGGGTATTCCACACCATCCAACCATCTCATAACCCTTCCAACAATCCTCAAACATCCTTAATTCACCTGCCACATCCATAGAAGAAATTAGTTTACATACTTGATTTTGCATGGAAAGACAACAAGACAAAAACAGATTTATTTAAGTCCCTTTACTTTCACATTAGTGATGTTTGATGCTTCTTACTTCCATTCTTAGATAGTAGCATTTGTTTCATGACAATTTATCATTATTGCAAAGCATAGTTTCTTCACAGTTAATTAGGAAATGGTTTGATTTAGCATTGTATTTTCATCTCTTCCCTTGTACTTTATTTCTTGCAATAGGTTAATGCTCCATTTCAAACATTTCATTTTCTGCAATTAGTTTAGGATTTGACTTCAGTACATGCACTCCATTACATCATCATAGCAAGGGAAGGACACACTTTATGTTGCACATATAGTGTCGACATCTCTTAAGTTTGTACGAACCTGGGGTTGATAATTAAAGTCAGTATCCTTGGGAGTTGCAACATTCTTGTTGCAATACCAAGGCTCATGAATGCTCAGGGGATGTTTGGCCTTCCGGAGTTGGTACTCTGTCAAGGTGCATAACTCTATGTTGAGATTCATCAAAGGATATGTCATGCATCTCTGCTTCTAGCTGACCACCAAGGATCTCAATGCATCCTTGGTCATTCGAGACTTGCTCATCATTTGGATGCATTTTAGTGGGCGAGTCAACCTCTCTGTGGTGAGGCACAAGGTCAATGCCCCGTTCCAATTCCAGTTGCTCCATATCTACATCCAATTGTTCGAAAGCTTGTTCTATCTCATGAGTAAAATCTTGCCCAAGCGAGAGCTCACCCTGTTCGCTAGATGCTAGCTATTTAGAAGAATCAACTACTTGTATGCGTTCTGCTTCATCTATCTACACATGATGCGCCCCCTATTGAATCTGATGTTGTTGCACTTCCTTATTCTGTTGGTGTAGCTCTTGTTCTTTCCAGAGTTTCTCCCTTAGCTCATGCAACTCCTTATCTGTCTCTTCCATTCTCTTATTATCTCTCTCCCTTTGCACGATTCGCTTTTCACGCTACTACCTCCTATGTTGAATATCCATAGCTACTTTTTCTATAAGTGGATATACTCGAAACTTGCAGCTTTGTTCCTCCTCCACACGATTGACAATATTTATCTTCCCTTTGTCGCGCGCAGGTATGCTTGGCTCTACTGCCTCTGTGGTTGCTACTACTACTGGTGTTTTCCATGGTGCTCCTTCATGCTATTGTGCTAACCATTCTACAGCAAAATCAACTTGTTCATTGGGCCTGGAATGATGGTAACAATACCTCCATGAGTCTTCCTTGTCCCAATGAAATGCCCCATGGATCCAATGGAATTGAACTCTCATGTAGTGATCCTTGACAATGCAATGTGGGTCATAGGGGTTGAAGCTTTGGAGGTCAAGTGAGTACTTCTCATTTTTTCATCTTTGACATCCACTTGCTTGATGCTCTTGATCTCATATAACTTGATCCATAATGGAAGAGTGGGCCAAGGTGCCTTCTTCTTCTGCTACAGCCTATCTTTTAATCCCACTAAGATATGATACACTACTTCCTGCATGACCAACACATCCAAAGCAAACTTTGGCAGAACATGTGAATGCTTCTCCACACTGAACACTCAGATGAATGTGCCATCTAGTGAGGCATACCAAATTGCAATTCCTAACAATGCCTTCATTGCTTCTTCTGATATGAAAGGTGGATCCTGTTCAAATATCAACCTGTACATTGGGGTGACAAGATGGTCGAATAGCCATTTGATCACTCCTCTGAAGTTGCACTTAGAGAATAGCTCGAAATACATGCTAACAATAGTCTCCATCAGTGACCATGCCCAATCTAATCTCGAGAACTCATTTCGGGCATAGACTGCATCTAGAATGTAGTCGGACATATAAATCTCTGCATGCATGCCTTCGGGCGACTGTCGAGCCTTCGTGACTTGCTCCTTCAATGGATGAGCCAGTATGTGGGACCAGTTGCATGGTCTTCCTTCTCTTGCTAGTTGGTCCAGCGCGACCACCCAACTCTGAGGGAAGGTCTCAGTGTTTGCTTGGCCACTCAGTCGACATGCGAATATGACCAAGTATTGGTATGCCTTCCTCAATATCTCCATCTTATAGATCCAATTAGGGGCCATCTTGAAATGAGCTGGATCCTTTACCCAATCCTTCAAAATATCTCTACAACGGCCTTTGCTATTGGGCAAGTTGAATGGAGGGATCATGACAATCATGGGCTCGTCCATCTGATACATCTCATCATAGTCTCATGCCCAAAAGGTTTCAAGCTTCTTCCCACTGACACTGCTCAAGGTCATCGTTTTAGGGTCACTGTGGGAGACAATCCAGTGAATCATATACACATATGGGAACGTGGGGTATCTGCATGCAATTCGGTACAGGCCAGACTTATGAATGTTCATGTACACTTGAAGGTCTTCAAGATCTTCCCCAAAAGTACCTGCGAATGTTTCATTCACCTCTTGCCACTTCAGTTTGATGTCCTTGTCTAGATACAACTTTGTATCTTCGTAGATTAGCATGCTAGAGGACATTTGTTCAACTATTGTTCCAACTACAACACCATAAGTGTCATGGGATCCTATTCTCTTGGAAGCCATTGAGACAGATGAACACTTAAAAAATATGGAAACAAGCACATACCTGGGAACTGATGAGGAAGATTGCACAAATTTCACTAGGAGGCTAAGTGACTGGCTGTCAGAACTGCACAAAAGATAGTCTGGACTGACTGAGGGGCTGAACTAGCTGTTGGATCTAAAAAATGCACAATTTAGTTGGGCAATTGGCTACTAGGGTTTCCCAATGCGTGATTCCAACTGGGACAGACTGTTGGGCCAGGGCTAGTTTTACAGAAATTTTTGGGCCAAGCAACCACATGCCTCCATAAATGCGTAATTCAGTCCAGGAGGTTAGTGTTGGGCCAAAATACACAAATCTGGATAGGAAGGTGAACCTTCCTTCTCTAGATTATTCAATGCAGCCTTGGTGAAGGCAAAGACTCGGTCAAGGTTGGCCCAACTCACCGATGGGAAACTGAAAGAAAGTAAGTTGATGAAATGCATGATGACACTAAGTGATAGTAGAATTGATAAACAGTGCATGCAAAACATGAATTGAATATTGAGAAAACAGATCAACATGCATGTGGGTGAGGTCGTTCGCCGGTTGGACGAACGTCCCTTCAAAACAGTTTCATGCATGCGACAGCAGTGAGATAGCAATGAAAATCGAAACAAAGCTAGGACAAGCTAGAATATATATAAACAACAACATGCGTTCAAAGAAGTCAAGCAAACAACACTCACACAAGCGAATACACAAAGAGCAACAGAAATGTTGAAAAAGACAAGTTGAGGCCACTTACCCATGAATCGTTGAGCTGAATGTGTTGAAGAGTCATGGATGTACTGTGGGATGTCAGAGCTCCAATATCAATGTGAATGAATGAGCTCTGATGCATCAAATAAATAATTTTGGCCTCAAGACGCACATGCCACAAATCTAGGAAAAAGTGACACTTGGAGGGAAACTTCTAAAACAATTTTGCATGTAACGCCTAGCTACTAAAAATAGTTCCCTGAATCATGGGATACCTTTTGCATATTGGCTCTTGATATTCCTGGGAGATCAAGTAATGCATGCATGAAATTCAAGTTTCCTTGGTCCTGGGTGGAACTGGTCAACCAGACTATCCATGCATGTCAGTGCTCAACTACTTGGGAAAAATGCGCATTCCTGATTATAAGCTGGGCTGACTTCCTAAGGGGATTTTGCAAATTCTGGGCCCAACAGCTGACTGCTACCCAGATTTGTGCAAATATTGGGCTGAACTACCTGTTGGTGGGAAAAATTTCTCAATCCTTGCTAGGAGGGTTAGCTGGCAGGATTGCGCAATCCTAGAGACCAACAGGTTGATAGAGAGGATTGTGCAATTCCTAGAGGGAACCGCTTGTTGCCCTACAAGAATGTGCAATTTTCAGGGGGAAGCTGCTTAGCCTACAGCTGGACCAAGCTCGGGTAAGCAGCCTATGAGGGGAATGGATCGACTATGTTCGATAGGCTACCTTTGTGTGAGGAAAGTACTGAAGCTTGAGTACTTGCCAAAGAAAGACAAAGTGTTGTACAAGGTTGGTAGGGATGCTCCAAAATAGGCTAAGGAAAAATTTTGGGGGGTGGTTATAGCCACTACAACGAAGGGATCAAGCCATATCAACACAAGCTAAGGAAAGTACATTCGTCGCTTGAACCCCTCATATAGAAAAAGCTTACAAAGTTATTGGATGCATGGATCATATACAAAGTTCATCATTCCACATGGGTTTCAAATCTTGTTCCTGTAAGTAAGAAGTCTAGGGAGATCTGCTTATGTGTTGATTTTCAGAACGTAAACCACATCTGGGACAAAGACAACTACCTCTTACCCACCCGAGCGGTCCATT
>APFE030145522.1:23981-34702 GCA_000404065.3 Pinus taeda | reverse complement strand
CTGAAAACTGTTGGTTCCACATTTTGCAAACAATATCTGGGGCACAGATGTTTTCCCTTCTTAACGGTTTCTCAGGATACAATAAGGTTCTGGTAGCAGAATCTGACAGACTTAAAACTACTTTCCGTACCAAGTAGGGTACGTTCGCTTACAAACCAATGTCGTTTGGGCTTGTAAACGCAGGCGCAACATTTCATCACGCCATGGACATCACTTTTTGCGAACTCATCAAACGAAGTGTAGTGGTATACCTTGATGATGTGGCTGTGTTCTCAAGAAGATGAGAGGACCACATGCACCATGTTATAGATCTATTTGGGCACATCACTCTTGACATTTGGATCAGTATAATTAGGGCTCATCAAACCCTAATTCAGTTGTTACATTCCCTAGAAAAGTCATCTCATTGAATGCTTCCATCCATGAAAGTTTCTTGGCCTCAAGCCTTGCTAAAATGCCTCCTTGGGACACTAGCATAGCCTTGGTCAGGGGTAACTGCGGTGCAGAGTAGGCAGGCCCATTCAGGCCTGCAATGTAGTGCACTTCGGCCCTCTTTGACATGCGTTAGGTGAGATTGAGCGAAATTTTCATAGGGTTCTGGGAATATTCCTTGGTTCTAGATCATTCTAGAAGGATCCCATCTCTTATCTCCTCATATGAGCTCGAAGTTGGATAGGCTAAAGATCAATTAACCTCCTATCCTCTCATCCCTTGCTCCATGGAAACTAACTCCGAGCTTGGAAGGCCATTCAATACCCTCATTTATGACAAAACCACCTCCATTTCCCTATAAATTGAGCACTCATCATAGTGATCAAGGGCTAGAATCTGAAGATTGTAGAGAAATTCTATTGGTTTGAGATTTGAGTTCATTTCAAGCATTGTTATGCTGCTGGAGTGGTGTGCTTTTGATGTGGTGAGGGTTGGACTGAAGCTAGAGGAGAGTCACAGGATCGAACTGTATTGGGTGAAACTCTTCCTTCTACATTAATAAAGAGTTTATTCCTTTTCTCATATTCTTGTTCATAGCTATGATGAATATGTGTTTCAATGTCTTCGATTCCATTTGTTTATAGTAGATAGATCATGTATTCTGTGATCGTTGTTGTTTCTGTTTCTGTTGACATAGGTACCTATTTTTTTTGAGTGGGTTTAGTTCAAGTGGGAGCAATGGAGGCAATTCAAAGGGGATCAAAGAATCAAAAGACTACAAGTAAGTTCCTTCATCTCATCTATCTACTATAGTAAAAGGTTAAAATACTTTCTTTATCTTGTTCTAAGTGTAGCTACCCACTTAGGGAAAATGTGTTTATCCCTAGATGCAAATTCCATATAACAGATTGGAGACCATACTGGGGATCAACTGTCATTCCTGGTAGTTTATCCTCATCATATTACACCCTAGTATACTTTTCTTGACTTCATTGATCTTATTTCAGTCTTTTTGAAGTGTTTTTGGTCAAAAAGTGTGCTTGAATGTCTCTTGATTTGACTCTCTGGCACCAGCGTAGTGTTGGTCTTGACACAGTGCGCTGTAGAGCAGCCCTAGCTTAGAGATAGTGCACTGCAATGCATTGTCCCCCACTCTAGCCTATGTTGATCCCTCTTAGGCCAAAAACCCACCTTTGGCTTGATTTTTCCAAAGTTGCTTTTATTTTTGTTTGTTGAAAGACCAATGTTTTCAATGGTTCTGAAATCAATTTGTATTTCTTCTCCTAGCCCTATTTTGGCCTTAATAGTTTAATGTTTCTTCAGTGATTTCTTTATCATGTTCAATTCATTGTCAAATTTAGCTTGTGTTGATTAGTCCTTTCTGAAAATGAAGTGTCATAAAATCTTCATTTCTTTGAAAAATAAATTGTCGTAAAGTCTTCGTTTCTTGTGAAAAGTATTGATTGATTGTTTGGGAATTTAGTTTTCTTTTGTTCATCTAAACATTAATGGAAATGAAAACAAAAACATGCATTATTCATTTAGAGGTTTGTGTGTGCTTGTAGGAATAGTATAGGGAAAGTTTCATTAGATCTGCTTTACGCTCTTGGTTTAAAGATTCTGATTGCTCTATCCCTTACAAGCTATGGTTTTCATTGTTAATGGAATGAAAGAATGTTTCTCATGTTAGTTGCATTCTATGAATTGCAAACATACATCACGTGGTGAACCTTGCAAGGAAAATTCTTAAGAAGATCAACGTAAAAGTTATCTCAATTAACCTAATGGAGCATTGTAACTTAATGCATAACATTTAGAGGTCTAGGATAGAGACGTGTTCCGACATCGTTAAACATAGTAGTTGTCATTAATTGTCTGTGATACATTCTGAGTGTGATACCTCATTCCATGTACGTAAGTATATCGTAGCTCATTCACGTACCTTCGGGTATATAGGGCGGTTTTATAGTATGGAAAGTATAAAGGAATGCTCTCATTGTGTTGTTTCACATTAGATAGCGATAACACATATTGGGACTCCATGTACTTTCAGGTATATATGGGAGGAATACATTAGGTTGCTATCCATTCATAGGTAACTGAGTCAGCAACCTTGTACATTATGATACACCAAACACAACACTCAGGGAGGTTTCTTGCATGTACGTTAAGTCCTTGGTTTACTGAGGCAATATATTTCAATTCATAGTTACTTGGTAATCCTTTGCCTAGATTACCCCTATTTTGTTTTGTTATGTTATTTTGATTAAAATAAAACTAATTGACCACAGATAACATCCTCCACGTCACTCCTTAGTTGATCTTAGGTTGAGACATATGGCAACAACTCTGGAGTCCACCCATCAAGGAATTCCTTTTGATGGGAATCCTAGTCCTTTTCCTCCTTTCAGAAATATTAGTGTTCCTTATATGGATACATTGTCCCTTCTGGGACTTACCATCATCTTTCCAGTATGGTTGTTCTCAACCTCCTTGGCCTCGCAACTAAATATTCCTACAACTGGACAAAATCAACCTCCAATTGATCCTAAAGTTGACACTTTACCTTCTTCGTTAGTTGTTTCCTCCTCCTCTTCTTACTCTTTTCTTGGTGAAAGTGTTGACACTAGTAACCAAGTGAATAAGAAGAATAAGAAAGAGAAGAAGAAGAAGAAGAAAATTCAGCAGGGGGGCAACCAAGCAATCATTGCTTTGAATGCAACTTCTGATGAGAAACCATTTGATAAGTCTCACAAACTTTTATATCCTTGCAAACTTTGTACGTGAGACCATCTTCTTCAAAATTGTTATGGTATTCCTCAGATCTTAGAAGAATGGTCTTCTCGTTCACATCATCCTATGTCATCAACTTCTGGAGATCACGCTGGTGACACACCATCTACTAGTGGTAGTAAAGTTCATGGAAAGAAGGGTAAAGTTAAGTTTCCCTGTAGTTTATGCAAAGGGAATCACCCATTTACCTTTGTCCCTATCTAGATGAAGCCCAAAAATTATTGGATAATCGTCCTTCTTCTTCGCAGTGACTTCCATCTAGTTACAAAAGACTCTCCCTTAATCCTTCACTAGTTGATGAAGTGACTAACCCAAATCAACCATCGGTCAAACCCACTCTCTCTGAATGTGAATCCTATGAGTCGATACCTAACAAATCACAGGTCGAGGAAACAGTTGACATGATTTCACATTCAGTTAATCGTACCTTTCCCATCGAGAGTGAGTATGATAGCACTCAGGTTCTTTTCATTTCTTTAGATTCCAATGATCTTGAAGGAAACCCTCTCGTAACTCCAGGGGGTAATTCTCCCATTCTTACAATACCCCCTCCAAGTAGTCTGGTCACTTCCTTTGATTGAAATCGACTAGAAGGATGTTGTCTTCCTTCTTATGTGCCTTTCCAAATCATAGTACAAGTTTATAATATGATCATATCTAGAACTATTATAGATGAAGGTGCATATGTGAGTATCCTTTCCTCCATTACTTGGTAGGTGCTCGGTTTGTTGCCACTTTTGCATGTTACCTAGAATTTGTTGGCTTTTAACAAAGGAACCAGTCAACCATTAGGGATCCTTCCTCAGTTGCCATTACTTTGGGAGGGAAAATTGTTTATCTCAATGTGATGGTAGTCTCAGGCCCTTTAGATTATAATTTACTTCTTGGGCACAACTATGTTTATGACATGGGAGCTATTGTTTCAACACTCTTTTGAGTGATGTGTTTCCCACATGAAGGCAAAATTGTCGCCATTAACCAGCTTTCATTTCCTGGTCCAAATATCACTTCCATTCAACCATCTTCCCTAAATGGTCCTTTTGTCTGAATGGTATCTTCCTTGCCACGGGTCAATTATTTGGCAACCTGTTCCATGCCTACATCAATTGACGATCAATTCCGTGATGTTGTGCATTATGTACTGGGGGCATTGGAACCAAATCTCTCCAATGGATTCCTTGCTACGTATCCCTTCCAGAGCATTGTTCTCATATCTAATGAGAACCTCTTGGAAGTCATGACCTCTTATGGGTCATGATCAAGGAATCATGAGCATAGTTCCTTGTCCTGTGTCAAGCTCATTAAAAAATGAAACAAGGAATATGATGATAGTTCCTGGTCTTGTGTCAACCTCGTTAAAAAATGAAACAAAGGGTATAAGCATAGCTCCTTACCTTGTGTCAAGCTCGTTAAACAATGAAACAAGGAATATGAGGATAGTTCTTTTACTGTTTCAACCTCATTAAAAAATGAAACAGGTTTGTGAGCATAGTTCCTTGTCTTGTGTCAAGCTCGTTAAAAAATGAAACAAGAAATATGAGGATAGTTCTTTTACTGTGTCAACCTCATTAAAAAATGAAACAGGTCCCTGAGCAGAGTTCCTTGTCTTATGTCAAGCTCATTAAAAAATGAAACAAGGTCCCTTCGAGCATAGTTCCAATTCGAGTCTTTGATTAGATCTCATAAAATCCCAGTCGAGTCTTTCACTTAATCTCATAAACGAACCTTCATTTCATCCATCTAATAACCACGAGTACTCTACTTAGGTGAATGCAATGAAGCTTGGGGGGCATGCACCTAGAATCGAGCCATCGTGATGGGGGCATGTAAACCAATCACAAGCATAGTTTTTTCATGGTTCAAGCTTGTGTAAAAATGAAACTGAATCCAAGCATTGTTTTTCATTTCAAGCTTGTGTAAACATGAAACTGAATTCAAGCATAGTTCCCTATGGTTCAAGCTTGTGTAAACATGAAACTGAATTCAAGCATAGTTCCCTATGGTTCAAGCTTGTGTAAAAATGAACCCATCTCCATTTTAACCCTCGTGATTTCCATTCTATCAGCCTCTTCCATCGGATGAGCCTTGGTTTTTCTCCTTCCATTGTCACTATTTGCTTGGCCGATCATACACTTTCACTTGGTTGTTTTACCCTTTTTGCGGAACAGTTGCAATGAGTGGTCTCATTATCCAGCCTCTTCACATAAATAAACATGTTTTGAGAAGTTCCAACATCACCGGAACTAGTTTCTATCCTAGACACCACTCGTTCCTCTAAGTGGAATCCTCTTTAAGCTCTTTTTAGACTCTTGAAACATGAAAAGGTTGTCAAGTGCTTGTCCTTTTCAGCTCGTAAATGGATTGGAAATGACATCTACTCAGTATAAGTTTAACCCTTTTGTGGACTAAGATAGAGTATTTATGAAAAAGTAATGCATTCATTGAACATGGTCAATAGGTTCTCTCTTGTATTATTTTATGCTTTTTCGGACTTGAGAGAAAAATTTACGAAAAAGAACTTGTGGAGTTTTCTTTTGTCCCTTTTCAAATTCTTTAAACATGAAAAGGACCGAGTTCTCATTATCGTTAAAAATTTAAAACATCAAATAGCAACAAACTTGTCCATCATGACAAGACCGAGTTTCACCTTCGCTAGACTTGTTAAAGCATCACATAGCAATGGATTCACCCGAAGGGTGGAATTATACTACAAGCATATGTTATTCTTCTCAAGCTTGTTAAACAATAAAGAGGTATTGGTCAACAATGACTGAGGAATATGGGAAAAGGGATAAATCACTTTATGGTAGCAAGTCGCTCTTGAACATGACACTTTCACTTCATCTCTGTGACTATTTGGGTTGGGTTTTCTACTTGACGATTATCATACCTATGGTCTATCACACCATCCATCACTTTGGTTTTGGGTCAATTCTTCCAATTCATTCATTTTCATCGACATGTTCAAGAGAAGTCACTCAGTAAACTTCATCCTTTGCAATACTCATAAACCTTCATTTTCATGACTGCCATTCCTGAACCTTCTATCGTCAATCAAATTCTGTCTTCAAAATGATTACACTCATTTCGTGTCGTTGATGGGGGATACATCAAGGCCCTCCTGCGATGAGTCACTTCTTGTCGACATCTGCACATTATCCACGAAGTTGACTTAGAAACACCCTTACAGTACCTTGAGGGTTGCATACATCAATGGAAAGTTTTTCACTTTCGGCAACAGGTTGACATCACTGGCCTTCATCCGAAAGAATTTGTATGGTATTTGACATCAAAACATCTATTCATACCATGTAGAATGTACTGCAATACCTTGAGAATCATTATCATTATCAGTGATCTCTCTCGCATCTGTTAACAGTTTGCATCATTGGCTGGTAATCAAATGGTGTCTTCCCATATTCGACTTCAGATCACATTTTCACATCGTTAGACTTGTACTTGAATGAACAATTAGACAAGATAGAAGACCTCGGATCTAGTTTCATCCACCTAGGCTGCGATTTCAAGAGAGTACTAAATCATCTGTACAATGGCTTTACAGAGATGGTCATCCTATCATGGGTCTATATCTATAGATGACTATCTGATTTATGTACATGTAATGAAAAGTTTATATGCTGAGCATGGGTATGCCTTCCATCAACAATTCATGAAAAGTTCAAAATATCATGATGTTATGTATTGTAATCGATGAAGGTCACCGTCCACTTCAGATCCTTTCGGTCACATCATAAAGCATATCACTCGACATTATCATTTTCGACTTCATGCTTTAGGGGGAAATTGTTATAGGTCTATTTCGGCACATCACTCCCGACATTCAGATTAGTATAATTAGGGCTCATCAAACCCTAATTCAGTTGTTACATGCCCTAGACAAGTCATCTCATTGAATGCTTCCATCCATGAAAGTTTCCTGGCCTGGGGCCTTGCTGAAATGCCTCCTTAGGACACCAGCGCAGCCTTGGTTAGGGGTAACTATGCTACAGAGTAGGCAGGCCCATTCAAGCCTGCACGACAGTGCACTTAGGCCCTCTTTGACCTACGCTGGGCAAGATTGAGCGAAATTTGCATAGGGTTTTGGGAATATTCCTTGATTCTAGATCATTCTAGAAGGATCCCATCTCTTATCTCCTCCTATGAGCTTGAATTTGGATAGGCCAAGGATCAATTAAACTCATATCCTCTCATCCCTTTCTCCATGGGAACTAACTCCAAGTTTGGAAGGACATTCAATACCCTCATTTATGACAAAATCACCTCCATTTCCCTATAAATTGAGCACTCATCATAGTGATTAGGGGGCTAGAATCTGAAGATTATAGAGAAAAATTTTTGGTTTGAGATTTAAGTTCATGTCAAGCAATGTTATGCTGCTGGAGTGGTGTGCTTTTGATGTGGCGAGGATTGGGACTGAAGTTGGAGGAGTGGCACAAGATCGAACTATATTGGGTGAAACTCTTCCTTCTACATTAATAAAGAGTTTATTCCTTGATAGTATATTTGTCGACGCGTTTCGAACCAACGAGTGTGGTTCATCGTTAGGACAATTTGAAGAACCAGATCATGGTTGTATATTAAATAGGGAGAGCAGATCATCCAACGGCTAGGTTTGACTAAAAATGGCTATATTAGGTCAGACTTGATAAATGGCTAAGATTGACCAAGAACAGCTAGATTTGATTATTCAACGTGTTTAATTATATAATGTTATTATGCTAAAATATTATTTTAATACTTATCATATGTTATTTAAGTGAAAAGATAATCATACGTGAGTTAATAATAATATTAGGGAATATTTATATTAAAATTGCTAGAAATAATATATCTAGGGACACTAATTGTTAGTAATCGAAGGGACAACTAATAATAAATATTATGCTATTATTATAATAATGTCATAGTATTAAACTTATTATTAATTTCTTGTGTAACTAATTAATATAAATCTAACAATAAGGTTGTTTAAATGGAATAAGTAATAATAGATCTATGGATATTATTAAATGTAAGGATTTAACATAATCTTAGTTATCGTTATATTATATATACTAGATCATTCATATTAGTATTATTATCATTAGTATTATTATATTATTATTATTATTGGTATTAAAAGTAATATTCGTTATGATAATGGTATTATTCTTACTATCAATGGTTAGGGTATCAATTTATTAGTATTCTAATATGAACCTGTATTACTAGTTCTAGGGAAATTAGTAATAGTAAGGATTTATTGTATTGTTAATATAATAGTGTTATAATAATAGTATTTTATTGAGGGATGGGTAACTACTCAACATAGATTTATTAGTAAAGTCGTCTACTTAGAACATAAATTTGTTATATTTTTAAATGTCTTATGTTATATAATTTCACCCTTTAAGAAAGGTATGAAAAGGATTATAAGAAATCCAAGAAGATTTCCAAAGAGGACCAAAGAACTATGGCTAAAGAAAGAAGGTTAAAGGATATCAAGGGGAAATCTCTAGAATAAGTTATAAAAAAGAGGGAAGGGAGGAAGGGGAGGAAACGACTAGGAGGCGAGGGCATGGACCCAACAACTACTGATCTTCGAATCGTCAACTCTATTAAGATTGCTTGGCCTTCTTTCAATCTCAATGACTTCCCTAAATTTTTGGTGATGGAACTGTGAAACTCTAGCAATAACATTGGCCTCCTCAATACAAACATGATGTTTGGTCTTCTCTGCATGCTCTGCTAGTGTGGAAGAATTAGTTCTCCTATGCTTAAGATCAGCTGCATGCTCACTCATTCTTTGATTAATGGAGCATCTTGTCTCACCATTATAGGGGGTCCCACAGGAACAAGGAATAATATAGACCCCCTTCATGTCCTTAGGGTTGATAGGATCCTTCACTGATCGGAGGGACTTACGAATGGTGTTAAGGGGTCTAAAGGTCGAGGGAACATTACGCCTCCTAAGAATCCTCGTAATATTATCGATGGTCCCTTGAACAAAAGGTAGATGGACCCTTGGGACTCGTTCTTTAGGTTCTTTTTCAACTACCGAGCTTTTGGAAGCTTTCAGGAAAGCCTTCTGACCAAGGTATCTGCTATAACTGTTCTCAACAAAGACATTAATGATATAGGATTTTTCTTTCTCGAAGCTCTTTTCATCAAAGATCCTTAGGGCACGAGTAGTGAGTGTGTTGAGAATGGCCAACTTTTGAGCCAGAAAATGATGGTAACTGGCATGGAGATATTGCTCCATATGTGTTTTCTTCCGAAACACTTGGTGGGAGAGGGAACCATAAATATTCTTAGAAATAAGAATATCAAGGAAAGGGAGGAAACCATCAACTTCATGTTCCATGGTGAACTTAATGGCAACGGATTGACTATTGAGATGATGGAAGAAGAGATCTAACTCCTCTTGGCCATGTGACCTTATGACATTAGTGTCATCTACAAATCTTTTCCAAAGATTAGGTAGGAGGTGAGCCGAGGATAGAGCCTTGGATTCAAAATCTTCCATAAAAATATTAGCCACGACAAGGGATAGGGGTGAGCCCATGGCTACACTGCAGGTTTTCTAAAAGAACTCACCATAACGGATCCTGATACAGCGCGGTTAGTTGAGATCTGTCTCACTTCCACCTTTTTCAGTTTTGAGGGTGAGTTCTTTGAGCAAACCTATGGTGTAGCCATGGTGTTATGCAAAAATATTGTCACCATGATTATTTGCAGTCAATATAGATCTATCATCACTTATACTAGCCTCCTAAGCAAGTCTCAGACCTTAGCTCTTCATGTCAAGCTTTGCAAATGAGAGAAAGACATTGAAAATCAATATTACTCTGGTTTCGCACTTTCTCCTACTTTTACCTACAGACCCGCACCCTTTGTTCATATTACCTGCATACCTGCACGCTCTGTCTGTAAAGGGGTGGGTGCGTACCCCTGTAAAAGTCAAAAAGGCGCAAGTTTATCCTAAAAACTCACTTTTGGGTTAATTCTAGAATGATTCTAGAAGGAATTTTGACGTGGATTGTTCGCTCCAAGGTGGTTCATGCATCCCAAAGAGAAGGAGCTAATCCCTTGATAGGAGGAGCTATCCCTTTGAAGGAGGGCTTTATCCCTTTGAAGGAGGACCTAGTAACTTCCCTCCATTGCACTATAAATTAAAGCATTGGGTTAGTTGCTGGGGAGGTTAGAAGCTGAACATTTTGAGGGTAAATGCTGATGGAATTGGGACTTCCTAGTTAAACTTGAGAGGAGAGATCACATACCTTTTGTTTTCATTGGGAAGTGAGTGAAACTTGTCAAAGTAGAGGAGACTTCTTGTCGGACCCTGGGAGGAGCTTGTACAGCATCAAGGCACAGGTTGTAAAGTTCTTCTTCATTGAATAATACAATTCAGATTCATTTTTCTCAAATTGTCTTATTGTGGTTTGTTTCATATTCCTTGATCATTATGATGAATTTTGCTTTTGATATTTTGGCTT